>JAULCE010186083.1:0-11563 GCA_032359355.1 Macoma nasuta | reverse complement strand
TTGCAAAATAGTGAAGTCCCAGATTAGACGCCGCCTTACAAGGCGGCGTCAAATCTGGGACTGCACTATTTTCAATGGCGCATTTAGGCGGTGAAAGAGTTAACCATTTCACCGCAATAGTTGACATTTAAAAAAAGTGAAGTCCCAGATCAGATGCCGTATTAGAAGACGGAATCTAGTCAGGGACTTCATTGTTTTGCAACAATTATTTTGTAATATAAGGGTTTCGGAAAAGTCACAATTTATTAAAACATAACATCTTATTCATCTCGTTAAAATTTTTGTCCAAAATCAGTAAAAACCGACAATTTTAAATTTGGCGGAGAAAGGGTTAAACCTTTTTGCGCCAAATTTAAATCTGTCGGCTGGGATAAGTTTCAGATCAAATAATTTAACGAAAATAAACACATATTAATATAGGAATATATTACACTTTCCAATATCTCTATAAACAGAAAAACTACATATTTATATGGCATAAAGTGAAGTTCCTGATCAGACGCCGCGTAAGAAAGGCGGCGGCTGATATGGGACTACACTATTTATGCGACTACGGCGCCGAAAGGGTTAAATGAACACCGACTTAATTGTGTCAAAACTACGTAGAGTAATTACAGTTTTCCAAATTGGAACTTAAGTATTCAATTGCGAAAATGGCAGTTACGTTATCTTGGGCATGGCTTATGTTGGTGAAATATGGTACAGAAATAGATCAGCAGTCGTGTTTCCAACTAATGTCTTGTTATCACAAATGCCAGATACATTTGACAGTCTTAAGAATGAATATGTTTACAATAGTTCGTAACCTGTCGCTGAAAAGAGCAGGTACATGTATTCATATCAGACATACATTGGAAACGCGTCGTCTGATCTGAGCTTATACTGTTGAAAGCTACAGTTAAAGCTTTTTTAATTGCTTGTTGTTGTCTTTAAATAATGTGTTTTAACTCGTCATATAGTAGTTAAAAAAATCGGAATAAATAAAAAATAAAGCATGAAAATCAATGGTACATGTATGGTATGAGTTTTATTTTATAACGATTGCATCAACAAAACAAAATTCATGTTTTATATCATATTCAAGTTTCAGTGCTGTACATATAGTTTAGTTTAACCCTCTCGCCGCCACATTTAAAACTGTCGGCTGAAATTGGTTTTGGGATGAAATACTTTTGCGAAATAAATAACAGAAATAATTAAGTAAACTTTGATTTTTCCGAAACCCTAATATTCAAACTTTATTTTTGAGAAAAAAGTGAAGTCCCTGATCGCCGCCTTCTAAGGAGGCGTCTGATCTAGGACTTCACTTTTTTGCAATGTCGACTTGAGTCACCTACGGCGGTGACAGGGTTAAACACATCATTTACAACGTATCGACTCATTATCAATTTTGTTGGCTTTATGAAGTTAACAAAATTGAGAAGTTGAGTGAATGTAGGACGAAGTCTAGCTACCGCTTAACTAAACATTCAGTACTTAAATACACCTACGCACACGTGTGTATACAATATTTATATGTTTACGCCAAATCATCGAAATGAATACCATCATCACTGAGACTCGTATACGTATCGTTGAACTCCAAATGTCATATTACCATTTATATAAAGGCTGGTATTTACAGCGGGATAGCTAGACGCAAACATTACACGGATGATAGAACGGTTTCGATTTGATCTTTATAATAGGTCGATAACTTTTACTTATTAAAATGATTGACCCAGTCTACAGACGTTGCTAAGTATTCGTCTAGATCTGCACCAATACAGTTTCTACCAAAATAACGTATTACTAAACCCTTTCCCTGCGATAGGCGAATCAATCAAGTCCCACATAGAACGCCGCCTTAGAAGTTGACGTCTGACCAAGGTTTTCACTGTTTTTCAGTGCAACAAAACTCAGTCAAAATGTTTTGGTCTCGGAAAAGCCAAAGTTTATTTAATTATTTATATTATTTGTTTCGTTAAAATATTTGATCCAAAAACCAGTTACAACCGACAATTTAAAATTCGGCGGCGAAAGAGTTAAATGAAAATTTATATCAGTTTATCTAACCAACGTCTTTATTTTCAAATCACCAGTATTGTGGCCTGTCCGAATGTTTTGCTCATGCTCAAAACTTTGAAGGTGCATTCGTAGTAGAGGAATATCGAACAGCATTTTAAGTGTATTGTTATTGCATTTTGACTACATTCTAAATAGTTTTACGACATTCTGTCAGCAATAGAAACATGTTGATAGCATTCGAAGGAGAATCCAAACGGTAATCCTCGGTAAACAGTCGTATAAAAACGCTCTGACTGCATTTGAAGTGAATTCGAACAACATTCGATGTACCTTCCGACCAGACTTCGGGCAGTTAAAATGCATTCCAAATATTTTGACTGGATTTTAACACATTGTAAAAACTGTAAACTCCGCTTTGAGTGATATAGACAGGACTTCGAAATTAGCATAGTGGTGTCCGAATTTCGTTAAAAGTGACGACACATACACGTTCTAACTGATTAACCCCCGCTCAGAATACACCTGTGTACAATTTGTCCTATGAGAGAATATACCCGGGTATATTATACACCGGGGTATAATATGTACTAGGACAGAGTATACCACCCAGGTAGAACATACCCCGGAGTAAAACATATCCTAGGTCAGAATATACCCGTGTATAAAATATCCTAGGACAAAATATACCTCTGGGTATATAAAACGTATTTTATTTCTCTATAAACAGAAATAGGGCTGGGCTACACGTTCTGCTGTCATGAAACATTCCCTACAAATGAGAAAACGGCTGACAACATTTATGTAATTACAAAGCAGTGAGAGACATAAATACAATCAGTGCCTCCACTGTCCTGTTGATAAACAGTGTTAGCCCAGACCAGCCGCTAACATTTCTGAATCGTTCTCTGGCCATTATCTTCACTGTTTCAATTCAATTAGAACAATATGTTCTCTTCCACCTTTGCAAACAGTACACACCTTGACCAAACGCCGCTATGAAAACGATGTGACTGATCGCGGTACACTGTTTGCAATTAAATATTACACATTTTCTCATATCGCGGCTCCTATACATTAATTAAAAAAATAAACAATAAGTAAAGAAAGTCTAAAATATAGCCAAAACAGTAGGGGTTTACTTTATCCTAGAGACGTATAATTTGTCCTAGGCCATATTATACCTCGGGTATCCTAGGATAGTTCAACCCCAGGTATATTCTGTACTAGGGGTATACTCTGTCCTGTTACACCGGTCCGGATCCGATTGTGGCTTCCATTTAATTAGTTTCCGTACTGTAGCATGGTCGGTTGTACAATGCGAAACGACACCTGTAAACTAGAATTTGATCGAAAAGTTATAGTTTATGTAGTTCTGCAATACAACTTACCGATACAAATTGAAAATTGGAACTGAGTGGAGTCGGTAGACCGTTTTCGGAGAGATGCTGCGAACGAACCGGTTCGAAACTCTCAGAGACCAAATGATATTTTTTTTATAACACGGTAAAACAAAATAAATGTGTTTTTAGAACAGTATTGAGTACTGCAGAATAACTGTGTCTGTTCATTTGCAAAATCCAACTCAACAAACAACAGTCTAAACCAAAGAGTAGCACCGCGGGCGGTTTTCTAATGTGCTTACGAAAACATCAAAGAAAATTTATACACCGCCAAATGCGGGTTGACGACTGGTTTCTTAACTTGGACATAGCGGAGCTGTCGGGTTTGTATAAAGACAATTTAATTATGGGTTCCAACTTTAAATAGAACAGACAAATGCTTTAAAACCATTACACCATATTGACGCATGTTGGCGCACATGTGGTAGTAGAGTTTAGAAATATCATTGGAAATATAGCATTTTGTTCCGTAGGAGCATAAAGGTCATTTTCATCATGGTTTTTTTTACTTTCTTTCAAAATTATACATTTTGTCTCATAAATATTTTTGTTACAGCTAAAAATAGCACATTATGTAATGTTCTATATATAGCATTATGAGGTAATGGGTTTAGGCAAATACTAGTTCCTCTTCGATTTATGTACATGACGTTGAAACTAAATGCTATGAAATCAGAAAGTGGACCGGAATCATATCGGTATAACCGTTTTCTGGGAAATATGGCGTACATGTACGAATCGGTTCAAACTCTCAAAAACACACAAAATAAGCTTTATAAAAAGTGTGACCATATCTGGACCATAAAAAATCCGGAGGTCTTGGCAAATATTCACCTTTAAGCGTGCTACGGACACAACTATGATTTGCAAACAGCTTGGATCACAATGTCTCGTGGGAATCCATGATGCTTGACATTTTAGCACAATGGTTAGAATATTTTTAAAACCCGGAAAACACCAGAGATCTTCGGAATAATCTGGAGAAATGGTCGGACTGTATAAAGCACACCATGTGATGTTTGAGAGTTTGAACCTATTTGTACGGCAATTTTGCCGTAGCCGAACTGACAGCTTTACTGCACTTACATGTAACTTAACCCCTTCACTGCCGAAAGTAATTCTGCGCATTCGCAATATTCTGTCTGTTCTATTTTCAAACTTCCCAGATTAACTTAATTTTTGGCATAAATATTGACCGAGTACCAAACAGCTTGTATCCGGATGAGACGCTGAGTTGCTCGTGAGGGTTTTAATTGAATTGCCAAATAAACGTGTCACTACCGTTATAAGTTAACGTAGCCTGAACATGTGTACATCCTCACTATTGTTCTCCGTGACAAGAAAGTCGTCGCTTCCTTTGAAGAAGTTCAAGTGTTGAATGTTCCCCTCTTCCGCGTGCAGGACCACCCGACAGTACTGCCCGGACTTGGACACCAGGTGGACTCTCGGGGGATCGATGTCACAGATGTACAAATTGTTGTCGCTGTCCCTGGTGCAACACACGGGATGTTTAACGTCTTTGAAGGAAAGCACCTGCTCAATTTTTTCTTTCTCGAAATTCAGCCGCACCACTTCTCCGGCGCTTTTCAGTCCAATACAACACACGTAGACAGTTTTGCTCTCTCTGTCGGCATGGAGTGCAACTGGTTCTCGGAAGGAATAGTCAAATTTCCATGGTTTCTCGGGGTTCATTGCCTTGACAACCACTACGTCGTTTCTGGAAGTGTATAATAAGTTATTGTCAATATACGCAAGTCCTCTACATTTTGGCTTCGCGGTGATGGATAAGTTTGGTTCTTCTAGTTTGTTTGCTACCACCCATATAAACTGAATGATATTTTTATCTGGTATTGAGACGGCGATGGTGTTGTACTTTTTGTTAACATTGGTAGATTCGGTAATATTATGCGGCTTTCCCCGTAGCTGTATCTCGTCCATCTTTTCTAAACCTGGATTTAAGAGAACGAGACGCTCATTTCTTTGATCGCAAAGAACTATCCTTCCGTTTTCAAGAACCACAGAATCAGTGAAATTTGGCGTTTCGCCGTCTGTGAGAAGTCTTATAGTTTTCGTCTTAACGGCAATCTTACCGTGAACCGATTTCACGGCCTGTCGTGTCGGCAATAACTGAATTCTTGACGGAGTTGTGACAGAGACCGGGGAAATTATTGAATTGGTAGAACTTCTTGGAGTAGACATTCTTCTACTCTGCGATTTTATTGGAGAGCTACTTCTCTGAATACCGGCTAAAGTTTTGTCTTTCTCAAACTGGTGCCTCATTCGTGTCTTATTCTGCTCCGGAATGGTAACTTTAGTGAAATCATGTTGGTTAACTGTTTTCTCTGTTGTATTGTTTTGTTTTGGGTTAAAGGCGTCAGATTCACCATTTTCTGTCGCACGGTGAATGTTTTCATGACCTGGTTTTCCATCACTCTTTTCATCATCAATTTCATCTTCACTGACAGGCTGTTTAGATTCATATTGTATTTCAAGCTTGGAATTAGGATGCGGGCTCTCGTCTGATACATCTGTGTCCTCATTGACATCTCGTTCATGTATAGTCGGCAAGTCCTCGACATTATTACATTCCTTCAAATCGTTTTCATTGAATACTTCCCCGAGACATATGTTCCCCGACACATTTTTGCTTCCAACAATTTCCTTTAAGGTAAGATATTTGTTCAACTTAAGTTTAAAATCTGAAGTCTCGTTGAAGTTTTGGGCATTTGCTTTCACGGAAGGGATAAAACTTTTAGCATCTAAAACAGAGCGCAGTCGCAAGGCACTGTTTTCATTGGCTCCTTTCGTCTTGTTGAAATCCTTCTGGACCATCAACAGCTCGTTATACCATGTTTGTACGTACTCCCTATGATTTTTCAAACGGTTCATGTATTCGTCCAACGTTTTATTCACCTCACGACAAAGGTCTTGTTCCATGTGTTTAACCAGATCCACAAGTGTATTTACAAAGGTGTGAAGTTCCTCAACCATCTCATGCCTCTTGCTTGCTGATCTCTTCTCATGGTAGTCCAAGAACTTTAATTCCTCTTCTAAAACAATTTTCCTGTTACGCAATTGATCGTTTGTTTTTGTTTCTACTTGTTTAAACTTCAGAGACCGTGTATAGTCCTCAATCTCGGCGCAGTCCGATACATCCTTCAGGCTTTTCCGTCTCTGGTAACAGTTGATGCATATGAGTTCTCCAGATTTCTCGCTGATGTGTGTAACGCTGTTGCTGAAGTGTTTCCTGCACCGCAGTGTCTCTGGTACGGGTGGCGTGAATCGTTTTGGTGGTTCAGGAGATTTCACTCGTTGTATTGTGTTTTTGTTCTTGACAACCGACGTTGAGCCTCCCATGTTTGTACGTAATTATAACATTTTCGAAATCATAATTACGATGATTCAAACACTGAAGCTTAAGCTAGAAATGAAGTATTTAACCTTCAGTGTTCGAGTTTGAGTCATTGATCTAACAAGTCGCATTGAAATTCTTCATATTTCCTTTAACACGACGCGCTGTATAATTGAAATACACACTGATTGTCATCTGTTATAGGACATGACAAAATTAATGTTTAATGTTTTTTTAAAGGGTATGCTGACGAATAATAACACACACTGTATTAATCATTGTTTATTTGCGAGTAATCTAATTATTTCACTACACATGGATACATGATAAACAAGGCACACGCTTTACATTCAATATACATATATATACACAATATTTTACATGATACTAAAAGCCATAAGGATAAGATACATAATTCTCACGTATGACTCTTTTATCAAATACTAGCCGATAGTCTTTGTTTTGTTTCACGGTAAGTAATCTGGAATTATCTCTGTCTCTGGTAATTTTATGTGAATCTTTCAAGGTTACTTTCGCTTCCGTTTTTTCAGTTACTAAACGTTTAACACAATCGAAATTCACATGTTGCACGTTATTGTGGTTCAATGTGATACCGCGTACTTTACAATGAGTCCGATTTCCATTCTCATCAGCCTTTGACAGCTGGTAGGCATAGTTTTTAGGTCCTCCTGTCACAAATGTTTTTATTGTGTTTTCTGGTATTTCATCTGTTAAATCGCCGAGGAAATCGCCGAGTTCAGGTTTCCATTCTCCATGTTTGGTAGTAAAGATCACAGAATCAGTGTCGGCATAAAGGGCCCTTTGTCCTAGCTTTTCCAAATACGAGTACAGTTTCAAACGAGCCTGGGCAGTGGTGTAAGCTGCTATTATCACGTTAGTTTTTGACTGGGTGTTAACAAAATCGTTTTTGTATCTCCATCGCATTTCCACTATATCATCAGACACATAGTTTACGGCTGTAACTTCTTCACGATCTGAAGTTAATTTGTCAAAGTAAACGGATGGATCGTCCACGTGGTCAACTTGAGCCATGTTTGGTCTCTGTCCGAACTTTCCCCAGAAAGAGTTCAGCATCAGTTTAGCTAAAGCTCTCATTCCGGGGTTCTTCCTGATGTTATTGTAGTTTAGACGGATTCCTTCTTTCTCGAAGTAACGTCCAATGTACTTGTGTTTGTCCTGATCTGTTTGACACCATTTAGGCCACCCGCTCGCCTCTTGTTTGAGTTTTAAGAAACTGTTGACATATTGTGTAAACATGCCTCCCGTTTTGGTATGAGAGTTATACTGAGACGTTTCTTTGAAGTGCCATATTTCGTATACCTTTTTAATCGTGTATCCCCTTTCCAAAGCCTTTTTAATCTCATCAGTCACCCATGTTCCGACGAACGCACGTTCTTCTTCCGAATGATGACAAGTTGTTTTCTGTTGCGTTTCAGCACAAATCTTACAGAGGTGAAACAACAGTTTATTGTTGACTTTACATGGTAGGACAGGCTGGAAAATACCGTTTGGTGGTACTACTTTACATTTGATCAATCCTTCGTACATCTCGACATCTTCAAACATTTCTGTAATTATTTCTGGATGTCCGACAGGCACTTTACCCGTTTTGTTGACGAAAGGGTAGAGGGAGGTCACATCGTAATAGTCGATTGTTTCATTCTCAGATGCCTCTTTGTATAGTGTGAACGCTTCTGTGCGACCTCCAAAGAAGGCATCACGAGGTTCAAGAGGAGTAACTATATCCAACTGTTCAATAAACGTTTTCATACCAGGATCGTGTTCAATTTGCTGGTCAAAGGCTGACTCCCAAATACATCTGTATGTATAACCGTGATCTTCCAAATATTTTCTTTTGCTTAATGTCTTATCATACAGATCTCCCATGGTCATCTGATTTACAGGGTTGACAGTGGAACGGCTGTATCTGGTAGAATTTCCATGCCAAAAGTCTCCATGAAACTCAAGCGCCACTTTTTCCCCGTCTTCTGTTTCGTAATAGCCGTCAACTAAATAGGGTCCAATAGCTTTTTCGCCGCCATTTCTGGCGTGTTGAATCCTAATTCCTTCCATATACGAAATGTATTTGATCCATTGCAAAGCCTTGACCGACTGTATCTGTTCTGGGTTATAACCATGATGAGGGATTATGGCTATTGTCTCTGGTTGTAGGAAGTTAGTTCTGAACACTAAATTACAAGCAGAAGCAATGGTGATGCATCGCTCAAATGGATCGATTCTTGTGATGGACATAAAATCATCTCTGAATTGCAGGCAGCATCTTCGCAGAATATCTACGTCCGATTTACAGTAATCTAGCAGTTCTCTCTGGACATTAAACAAATCGTCTTTATGTTCATTGTACCACTTTATAAACGTTTCTCTGTCAGCAGGTTTCATGGCATCGGGGTTGTAGTATTTTATATCAGGTAGTCCATCTAGTGTCACATTCTGATTTGCCTTCTTGTTGAAAAGATGGGGAAAGTATCCTTTCTTCAATTCGGTGAATCCAAACATAGACGGAAGTTTTGCCAATGCCATGGGAAGAAAGTTAATGGAGTCGATCATTTTAATTTTGCATGAAGGCACAGTCATGCACATGATTTTTGCTCCATTAGGCACAACACGTGGCACTACCGCATGTTTGTACAGGTATTGTAATATGGGATAGGAGTCATATCCTTGGAAGTTGTGACAAAGCACGGTGGTTCCGTAGTTTTCCTCTGAAAACAACCATTCACAGAAGTCGTCTAAGGTCGATTCACCAGCAAATACATATTCACGCTGGCCACAATGTTCACATTGTATTTCTGTGTTCATACATGTCGTGCACACTTTCTGGGCCACGCACAGATTGGGTAGGTGTTCATAGGCACCGCATATTGATTTCCGACAGTTTTGACATTTTCCACCATCATCAGGCTTATACCCCTTTTCACACTGTACTAAGTCCTCTTGGGTGCATTCAAAATCTATGAAGATATACGTTTTCAATGTTTCACCTGTAAAGTCTTCTTCGGAAGTAAGGGATTCCGCTGGCATCATGTAACAACGGTGACCTTCTATGACGTACTCTTTACACACAGTCCAGTACTTTTCCCCGCAAACATGGTGTTTCTGTCTCAACTTCTTATTTACGGTTTTCCCACATTCTTGGCAGCGATAGAATGTTCCACATGTAGAGTTTCCCTTCTGTGTAGTTCGCTTATGTAGTTCAAAACATGTCTTTCCTCGAAAGAAACGGTTGCAGATTTCACAGTGTAACGAATTACCCCCATCAGCGTCGTGGATCTTGTGACAGGCTGGACATACATTGTTACAGGCATGTTTTTCCTTATGTTCGTAACCGCTGTTACAGCTTGTACAGTAATAACTTCTTGAAAGGAAGGCAGCCATGCTTGTTATGACGTCATAATGATTATCGTGGTAATACAGGTATAATTTCTTGTCTACATCTGGTCCAGCGTAAATGATCGCGTTAAAATGGTCAGCAGATAGTACATGTATCTGATAATCTGGAAGCACTTCTTGGAACTGTTTCACTTCGTCAATCCCACATTTTCCTCGAGCAACACCAGTTTGTTCGTGAAGTTCGATAGCTAATCGGCTCTGCATTTCCTTTCCTAGTCTGATACTGTTCCATTTTTCGTGTTTGTCTAGCTGTGCTTTAGCTGTAACGATGGCTCTGGCACAACATAAGTCATCATCGTTGTCTATACGAATAACGCATCTTTTGTCTTTAAGGAATTTATCAGTGTTCACGTATTTACATCGCTTTCTAGCACCACCGTTCGGCATATCTACAATGGTCACTTCAAAGAGCAGAGATTCATCAATGGCAAAATCTTCGTTAGATTGAAGGATCCTTTCTATTTCCGACATAAAACGGTCGGCGGTCAGTGTCGGTATCCGGTCGAAATCTATCACTATCGGGAAGTCCAGTGATGAACTGTGTACAACCAGTCTTATCAAATCCTGAGGTTTAGTTCCACTTGTCAGGTCTCCAAAAACTGCGGTAAATAATGTCGTGAGTGTGCTTAAAATGTCTTCTGTCACTTCTATGTCCTTAAAGCTGACCTTATAAGTAGATTGGATGGTCCTGAATTTTTCCATTTTCTGTTCCTTGACCTTATTGATAGTGTAAAAACGCCTAGGATCCTCATCTTTCCGAAATCTCTTAAGAGATGGGTCGTTTTGATCGCTATCAGCAGGTCTCTTTTGTCCAGTGCCGTCAGTTAAATGCCTCTGTGTTTTATGTCTTTGCAGGTTATCCGGGCGACTAAATACTTTGTTACACTGATCACAATGGTAGTTAGCGTCCTTCTTGTGTTTGGCAATGTGTCTGTCCAAATTGTCTTTCCTGTGAAAGTCTTTACCACACATATCACAGCTAAACTTCTTCCAATGTTTTTCTGCTCGTCTGTGTTGAAGTAGTTGGCTTATCTTTGGAAAGCTAGCCCCGCATTCTTCACAAGTGTAGGCCATGGTGTCTTGAGCAGGAATGAGAATTCAAAGTGTCCTCGTCCTTCTTACGTTGTGTCTGTAAGCGTAAACGATTCTGATTAGTTGTTTAATATTAAGCCACGCCCTATTTATTATTCACTGTCTAGGTCAGAACATTCAGAGTGTCACACTCCTTCTTACATGTTTTGCACACAAATGAGTGAGTCCTTCTTACGTGTTCTAACTATTGGCCGAGACCTCATTTCTTGTATTTATCTTAATGTAATATGGAATATTATCATCTTACGTGTTTTATCATAGGTATATAAGTACTTCTTTC
>JAULCE010185972.1:0-11564 GCA_032359355.1 Macoma nasuta | reverse complement strand
GGGGTTAATTGAACTTCGGATACAAATGTGCTGTTGATTATTGAGCAACGAAATTGCACTATTCGTTTAAACTTATTGAAATCACCAAAACATTGCCCACACAATGGGGAGTAAACCACAACTAACAACCAAACCAACAAAACAACCAAACAAACCCAAGACAGATTAATTCGCTTATCACATAAAACCGATATTCCCCTATGTTATCAATCAGTTCAGACCACATACATTGTTGGTTTTCTTCAAATATCACGTATGCGCTATTTTGTCCAAAATGGCACATACGTGATCTTGGACGATCATCGACTATTTCTTCTAAAGTAATGTAAGTGGAGTTTGCCAAATTGACAGTTACATTATTTTGACCAATAAAAAACGATTATTTTTCTCCAAAAGCACGTAACCGATTAGTGCATACCTTGTTTTTAACTCTTTCACCGCCAAAGTCGCCTAAATGCGCCATTGAAAATAGTGCAGTCTCAGATCTGACGCCGCCTTATGAGGCGGCGTCTGATCAGGAACTACACTATTTTGCAACAAATTTGAGTCCCGTATAAACCGTTTTGGCATAAACAAAGCATATTTAATAGTCTCTGTGATTTATTCCGCTAAAACATTTTATTTGAATATAGTCCCAACCGACAATTTTAAATATGGCGCCGAAAGAGTTAAAAGAACACCGTCGATACCGACGACATGTAACCAAGCACAGTGTAAAAAATTCCCATAAATCCTTAAAAAAGAACCCAATCAAGTTAGGTAGTCAGGATTTAACAAAATGGCTTAATGTGATTGGTCATTTTTATATGGCCGACGTCACAGGAAAAAGGGGCACACGGACATATACAAAAAGTGCTGATTCAGCTCTTTTTCAGCGCTATTATTTCAGCATCTAGTCACGAAATGTACCATTAATATTCATTTAAAGGTATAATTACATGTCCTCTAAGATTGCAAACAGTGTAGACCCTGACCAGTGACGTGTCAGTGACGTGGCGGCTGGTCTGGGGCTACACGGTGTTCTATGTCCGAGTGCCCCTTTTCGCGAGTCGTGGTCCATATAATACAGTATTCAACTTTAAGGTGACACTGACCCCTCCTTAATGACGTCACATGAGCGACCTCTCTATCATCAATCACTTTTCTTATCACGTTTCACACTACCGAAACAAATGCGAAATCATTAAACGACTGATAAAAACACACAATATAAATCATTTTAAACATCACCGCATAATTAAACTCCATGGAGACATTTGGTCAAAGTTGAGTGCATGTTATTTATTGGTCTACCTCAAACAGATTGCCTTCATTTTATACGTTTTGTCTTTGTTGCCGTTTCTGACAACGTCCCTAGGTAGAGAGACTCGGACTCATATATGAAATTAGACAAGACCCTACACTTTTTCGATGGAGCCCTATGGTTCATTTACATACTCAGTGCAAAGCACAGACAAATGGGACCTCGGTGTTTTACCTGAAATATTTATGTTTAAATTAATTGATTTTTGGAGTTTATCTAAGTAATTTATCTAAGTAATCTGGGGTAAAAATGTAAGTATCCTTAAATATTGACCAGTTGATACACGTATTTATTTTTATAAAGTGGTCATAATGGTCAAACAGATAGACAAATAGTGTAGACCATGATCAGACTGCTCTTTGTACATGATCTGCAGGCCGAAGATTTGGAATAACTACGTAACTATACGTTCCTTCACACATAATCTAAAGTTGTATCAGGGATATGCGCTGTTAACCCTTAACCTACTACGATAATGTCGTGTGCTCAAATTATCGTCGGCTTCAATTTTTAAACATCGTCCGGTTTTCTTCAAATTTACTGAACTTTTTGTCTGAGTGTCAAACAGCTGTGATCCAGATCAGACGCCGAGTGACTCGGCGTCTGATCTGGATTTAATCTATTTGAATTATCATCGTAGTCGCGAATAGCAGGCTAAGGGGTTAAGTTAATAAGAGTGTTCATCTAGCATCGCTCATACTGCAAACTATCAATAAACAAATCCTTACTACGTTGCATATGGCTTAATTCAATCAACTGTCATATTGAGCTGATAGTTTTGAAGAAGATGCTTCATCACTTCTTACAAATACCACCAACAATACACTCTATAAATGTCGAGGACCTTAGCTCTTTTAACCCCTTCAGTGCCGGTTTGCAATTCTGCGCATGCGCAATATTTAATTTGCTTCATTTTTAAACTTCACAGTTTAAATTAATTTTTGGCAAAAATATTGGCAGGGTGTCAAACAGCTTGGATCCGGATGAGACTCCGAATAAAAGATTTAAAAAAGTAATATTTGAATTATATTAAAATCATTCTAAAGTTATACATTGATCATTTGCTCGTTACGAGCAAAACCCCAATTTCCGACTTTTGTTTTCATAAGCTTTAAATTTCGACTGTATATTGTTTCTTAGTAAAAAAAAACCGACAACATGAAAAACTAGTCTAGGCAATTAATCTGTCAGCAATTTAGGAAGACAGCTCACCTTTCGTATCTCCGGTGTTCACCTGCAATATTCCGGACATTTCATCCCATTAATAGTAAACGAACGTCTGAAAACAGCGTTTATATTTTCAGCTATTTCCTAAGCTAAATTGAAATAAGAGACCATATCCGTTTTACGTTTCTAAAATATTAGCAGAAGCTCTGCTGATTAATAACTTCAAAATGCCCTCTAAGCGAAAATTGTATGCATTTAGTTCCTTTATTCGACAGTTGATGAGCTTTTGGATTCCATGCCTTGAAAGCGTTTGATGTAATCAAGCATTTCTTGATTTCTTAAAATATAACAGTTTGCATGTGACTTCAGGTTCTGTTTTTTTATACGATTCATTAAAACCCCCTAAAACCGACGGTTATTGAAACATTGTAGGAAATAAAGCATTCGCTCGTAACGAGCAAATGCTCTATTTCCTACAATGATTTCAATACAATTCAAAAATGGCATGTTTTGTCCTTGCTTATATTTTATCTAGATTCTGTCCTTGGGGATAAATCTAAAAGAAGTTTTTTGAGGAATGAGTTAAATGTTTACTCACACCATAACTGTACCTTGTTTTATTTAGCTTATTTCAACTTAAATTTGCCAACGTACAACATGGGCACATGGTTTAAATTCACTTAACCAAATTAATTTTGTTTAGTTATATTAACAAATATAAAAAAAGCAGGATGTCCCTTCGACAGGAGATATTGTGTAGTTTTCGTGAGAAGTGCATTAAGTGATTTTTATACACCTAAATAACGATGAAATGGCATATACAATATTCAGCAGTAAACTGTTGTTAAATGAAAAGGCGGAACTATTTTTGCATAAATACAGATGTAGTTTAGTGGAGTATAATTCATTGGTCGACTGTGAATCAATCGTTTATTTAAATTATTATTTCAGTTCGGGCATATTCGGTATTGTCCGTTGTTATTATAGACACGTTGTCATTATAAGACATGCTTATATCTAAGGCTAAAGTCGGACTGTGGTGGTTGTTCCAGTTATCTTGGTTTGTATCTGTCCATTTTTGTTTGCAATACACTCTCGACAATTGAAATCAGCTGTAGTGAGATCGTTTGGTTTGCTCATTTACTCGTATGGTGATTTGCGACTAAATGTAACATATTCTCATAGTTAACGCGTTTTGGAAGTCTAACTTCACAAGCTTTTGTGCAGGGATGATTTTTATACACGTATACAATACCAGACTGTGTATGCCTGAGCTATGAGTATGTAATTGACTTACAGGTCGAGCTTTTATGCAGTTAATTTGCAATTTATGTATTTTAGGATACAGAACTTTCCGTACTGTTGAACCATTGGCGTTGACTAGAAAGAGAGTTGCATGATAGACACTTGAGTTAAGACCATGAATCGGTCTCCATAATAATAAACATAAATGGAACCAATATTATATCTGTTGTACCCCAATTGCTGTGGTTATACATTTTGTTCTACAACAACACAACACAGGCACGAACTTAAAAGCGTTTACGACAGTAAGGGTGATTGTTTTCTTGATAATAGATTTTGATGAATCTTTGCAGTGTGAAAGACCATGCAAATTCTTCTTGAAATATGAAATAAAAAATAGGGGTCACCGATATTTTTAAGATTTTATTGACACTTTTCTACGACCAAATGCACAGTTTTCTATGGTTTAAAACCATATAGAGCCATTTACCATTACACTCATAAAAACGATTTGTTAAATGCAATGTGAAAAATGCATATGCATTTAATTAATCATTTAACAAGTAACAAATATGTATACAATTTTTAAAACAATGTTAACATGTGTAAAATGCTCGTACAGTGATGTTACGTAACTCTCGCGAGATTCGAGATTTGTAACTGCCGCAAACGCCTTTAGCAATAGAGGTAATGTCCGAAGCGCAATATGTCGAGGAAACATGCTTGAGACATTCTTAAAACTTTTTAAATTCCGTGGTATGTAAACGTTCCAAATATTTTATTAAAATGGTGTAATGAGATCTTAAACAATTAAGTTTAAAGGACATTCCCTTTAACACTATGCTGTCCATGGGATTAACATGCTTTGCAATGGAAAATCTGAGTTAATTAAGTTTAATTAATGTATTGCCTCAATGAAGCACACTGTTGCTCTATAACGCACAAGAAAGGGTGTTATGATAAATATCACCCAGTCTTATATACATTAAGCGATGATTCAATACTCCGTTATAAGGCAAACGTATAGAACACACTGAAACCTTTGATAACAAAACATTTTATTAGTCGTCTATGATTTTTCTGGTAAATCACCTTTCGATACAGAGTACATGGTTCTACAACAACACTACACGGCTACGAACGTATAGTTTTAGAGGCAATGTCCGTGAAGAAGCGTAATATATCGAGGAAACGTGCTTGAGGAATATGAACAGGTACCTTACTGATAATTTTTCAGTTGCGCTGTGTTAAATCGTTCCAAATAGTTTTATAATGGTGTAATGGGATCTAAACCAATAAAAATAGATAGTGTAAACTATGTCAAAAACACCATCTTAATGCTAACCTACCCTGAGGGGAACACATAAATGATTACGCTAAAAGGTCGTATGAATATAATGTACAAGTCGCTAAAACAGAAAATGCTAGTTCCACACCGACATTCCCGTTAAATGACAATGGGATTAACATGCTTTGCAATGCAAACTCTGAATCAATCAAGTTTAAAATTGACGTACATGTATTACCTAAATGATGTACCTTGTATTTATATATATATTCTTGGAGTTAAGAATGAAACGCCTACATTTGCACTATATGGTGAAACGGGCCGTTTTCCCATTTCATTAATATGCAAAGAGAGATCCGTGAAGTTTTGGCTGAAAATGATGAAATATAATGAAACAACGATATCGCAAATGTATTTAGAGCTTTGTCGTATCAGAAATTGTAAGTCATTGGCTAAGTGTTTGCATTAGGTCATAGATCATCTTGGTTTTTCAAATGTCAGATTTTGTTAATTTCGATGCTAGCTATGATTACTTTCATGTTTTAAAATCTAGATTACGTGATCAATTTGTTCAGGAATGGAGACACAATATTACTTTGTTATCAAAGCTAGACTTATATTGTATGTACAGGGAAAAAATTGAATATGAAACATATTTAGATATGGTAAAAAATGATAGATTAAGAAAATTATTATCACAATTAAGATTAAGTTCGCATAGTTTAGAAATAGAGATAGGCAGATACAACAATACTGAAAGAGCCATCAGATTATGTAAACTGTGTAATCAAAATACTTTCGAATCAGAATACAATTTTATGTTATGTTGTTTACAATACACCACTATCAGGAATAAGTATTTTGGCCATATCTCATGACCGAATATCCGTACTTTTAAATACTTAATGATGTCTAAAAATATGAAACGTCTTTTGAATGCAGCCCGATTTGTAAACGAGGCTATGAACATTAGAAAAAAATGCTCTGGAAAATTTGATTGTCCTATGATCACTATTATTTCTTGATTGTATATTACCTGTGTTTTTTGTATATTTTGAGCCTTTGCCATAAAGTCTATGGTGTTTGTAAATGGCCAAAGGCAAATGTTTTGCTGATAAGCCAATAAACTTGAAACTTGAAACCTATGCACTTTGAAATAGTATTAGAACTAGTATCGCCAATTGGTCTTAGCAAAGCATACTAGTACCTAGCAAGGATGATTCATTTCCCTAGAGTTCTATTTATGGCTTTAAGTAGGAAAAAATAAACAGACAATCCGATATGCATTTGAAAATATCACAAGAGGGAATATTTCGTCCCGTGGTTGCCGTAATTTTGGGAAAGAATTGTCTTTTTTTTCAATGGCGCATTTATGAAAGGGTTAAACTAAATTGACAATTTGATCGGCTTCGCTCCGATTTGCTAAGTTTGGTTACGGTTATATATATTGCGTACACACCTGTTCAAAGCACTCAAACACTACATGATGAGATTTTTAAGCGCGTTTTGCGGTTTGAGAGAGATTTAAACCGGTTCGGGTGCCATGTCCAGGAAAACAGTCATACCGATTCGATTCGCATGAGATTCTGTTCGTTTCATTTTCGGTTTCATTTAGATAAGTTAACGTATTGTTACAACACTGGAACATAGTAAATTGACAAAATAACCGGAACGGGACCGCAACCAAACCGAACGCAAACCGAAACCGTTTGGAATAAAACCGCGACCGTGACCCTGGTTATCTATATGACATGCCTATCAAAACATTCCTATAACTTGTATTAGTTGTGTTAAACAGTTGGAAGGTTGAAAATAAAGTGTTTTTTTATTTATTTTTTTTAGTTGGAGAGTAAACATGTTGAGCTAATACATTGGTTTATATGGCGTGTGGCGTCTACTTCATGCAATTTATTTTCGTCAGTTACAAATTATAAACATTTGATGATTAACCCTTAGCCTGCTACGGAAAATGTCGTCTGCTCAAATTATCGTCCGATTCAATTTTTAAACATCGTCCGATTTGTTTTCAAATTAGTGAACTTTTTTATCTGAGTGTCAAACAGCTTGGATCCAGATAATACGCCGAGTAACTCGGTGTCTGTTCTGGATCCAAGCTGTTTGAATAATCACCATAGTTGTGAATAGCAGGCTAAGAGTTAAATTTTCACATACAAATACAAATTGATAAATTGATAAGTGATCATATAACAAGACCATCAACCCCCGCTGGCTTCCAGACCTCGCTCTTGTTTAACCTACCAGTGTAGTGCACTTCCACAAGACAAGGGCCTTTGTTTACAAACAATGAAAATTCCTATATCCCTTGGAAGACTGTAACGTAGAAACTGTAAACGAAGCAACCTTGTCAAACAGCTTAGAGCTTGATCAGAGGCCGAGTAACTCGGCGTCTGATCAAGTTCCAAGCTGTTTTATTCTAAGATTGCTCTTATTCTTCCAAAAAAGGTTAAATAAATATATATAAATATGAGCAGACGACAAAAAGTGAAGACGAAAACATCTCGGACGACAATTGTCGGTCTTTCAACAGATATATCTATCCTCTTCGCATCACTCTAATATTCTCAATAGTTCACACCTTATTATCACGTAGAGTCCTAGATTTCAGGATATAAGCATTTTTCAAACGTCTATCGATGTCATAGATTCAGCTTACTATAATGGCGGAACTGGTTGGTTCTTGTTGAGATCACAGATTGTGTTAAAAAAACGCACGAAATATTAAACGAAAGTCATTTTTTATCGACCAATAAGATTTTAAGACCGTTTGGAGTGGTTTTTGGATAACCAATCAAATGGATGAACCGTTTGAAGCGGATGGAGTAACCGTTTGGAGCGTTTGAACCGAATTTTAGGAACGGTTGGATCGAAACAGCTAGGAACGAACCGATATAACCGTTTTAACTGCACCGGAGCGGAATTGCAACCGATCCGCACCGAAACCGCAAACACCGTCAATTTAACAAGTTTCAGTGCTGTAAGCATGTATAGAGAATGGAATATTTTATGAACATTTACGGAGGAAAGAGTTAATACGAGTACATGTATCGGATTGTAAGTAAGTATAATCATCATATCCATGAGATAACTCTATGACGTAAAACGTTGACATTTATATAATAGCTATAGTCTACACATTTAAACTCGAACATAAAACAGTTTGATTGTTATGTACACGGCTTCTCACAGGGGACACCAATTGATGTTCCGGGTTGACTGACCAATCATATAAGAGGATTTTTCTTTGCAGTAAAATAATGTTATACCACTAGTTACATACCGAAAATCATATCACTCTGTTATATCACGCTTGCGACGATATTTATAATTTAATGTAGCTTCAGTCACTGCGGCTCAAGTTTACAATATTGTCATCAACAAATACTGTCCACAATATCGCCACATTGTCGCTTTCGGCACCAATTTTAAAAGTGTCGGTTTTAACTAGTTAAAAACAATTTTAACTCTTTCCTTTACCAGCTATTTTTCGACTATTCCAAAAGGAAAGGGTCTAATGAAAAATATGGAAATCGAGGCAAAAGAAAAGTGCCATGTTTGAATTATATTGAAATTATTATAGGAAATGGAGCATTTGCTCGTTACAAGCAAATATTCCATTTCCTGCACTGTTTTCAATAGCCATCAGTCACAGAGGTGCTAAAACTCTTTTGTGGAGGAAAGGGTTGCTGAAATAAAGAACCGAGACAAATACATAAACTTGGACTTTTCATGAACCGTCATCAAGGGACTGAATTTTAGTTAAAAGAAATGAAGTCCCAAATCGGACGCGTCTGGCCTTGCATTCACCAGCGCATTCTAAGACTCAAATCTCAAGAATAATCTCTAACCCTTTTGTTTGGCTCCAGCTTCTACCAGAATGGTAGAAGCTGTGCGCCAATCAAAAGGGTTAGATATTGTTCTTTGGTTTCGAGACTGAGAAATTGCGTTGGTGAATTTGGGCTGCATTAGTTTTTACGAAGTCGCCTTTAGTCGACATTGGCACCGAAAGGGTGAAGGCAGTAACAAAAAATACACGAGAAAGGCGCGAACAAGATTTTATAAGGACACTACACCCTGTCGTGGTGTCATACACAATTGTCAGTGATGCCCATGCTTATAAACATTTGCACATTTAACTCAAGAAAGGTTTCACTAAAATATTGCAGACGACAAATGTCGGTCTTTCAAAGGATATGTACTGTACGTTTTTGTATAAGTATCACACGCCGTTTTAGCGTCAATGATAACGGGTGTTAGAATTCAAAGCTGGAGATTGTGAGTTCGAATTTGGCTCAAACCATAATAATTCTTCGGTTATCAGTTTGATCATTTTTTTGAACGAGCTTGCTTTACTTGCTTTGTTGTTGAGTTATTAATATCTATCAAACTTATGGAAGAGAAATAACAAAAACATCAGAGAAGCAACAAATCAAATGTTCAAACACTCACACTGCAAGTATTTTATAGATATACCGAACTTTCATCAAAATTTAATGCAGAAGGATCGTTATATGTCGTTGTGATCAACGGCAAATATCAACCTTTCTTTATTTAAATAATGACAGTTAAATATATGCAGATGATAAGTAAAAGCAAAATAGATAGATAATTAAAAGAAAAGTATAAATTTGATAAAAAAATATTTGTTGGTATCCAGGATTCGAAAAAGAAACATTCGTGATTGCAAAACCACTGAGCATACCACTAGGCCATCTTTTTTTTTGTGTATGAAACATTAAAATCATATTAACAATACAAACAAATGTTCGGATCGTAAAAGGTCACAAAAACTAACGAAGAACTTGCCGAAGATTAATCAGTATTATGTCAGTTTTGTCAAATAGTAGGAGATGTTGGCTGAATTAAGCATTTAATCTTCTGTTTAGTACACCTAATTCAGTGAGGTTAATTGCAAACAATTTGTATAAAGTTTAAAAGCCGGGTAACTCCGTGCTTCGCCAGGAACAAAACATGTTGACACTGAGGTTATATCTATAAAATATAGAGCCTAATCATCTTGATGGCGGTCTGGAGCTAATCACATGTGCACTGCCAAGGACTTGTGGTTGGACATGATGTATTTATTTTGAACTTGCCATATGTGAAGCCTTGACGATTACATTGGTCTGAACAAAACTGAAAGAGATCTGTGTTTATCCCCGATGGTTCGTGAAGACAAAAGGTACAATGGCAACCGCCTACATCTCTGCCATGACATTCTGGAAACTGCATCAGCAGTAGTACTGACAGGCACGCCAATGATAGTGACACTCTCATCATATCTGCAAAGATATATCATGAACCTTAAACATTAAACAGTGAACTTATTGTTAATTTGTTATAATGACATTTTCTTGTGATTTATCGAGACATTATATCATCCATGAAACAAATACATATTTGATAATCCAGATAACTAATTCTATGTGATCAGAAACAAAAAGTAATGTCCTCATTAAGAAAACGAAATTTATTTCTATAGATAGCTCTCTTCTTATTCTTTTACAGAAAAATCGACTCCACTGAAATGGTCCGAGACAGGTTCATGATATCAATAATCGATTACCTATTAATTAAGGCTTACAATTCCGGTTTTCATGCCCCGCATGTGCCCTATAATATACAGAACGGACCAATAAAACAGAACGGCTAAGTAAAAGTAAAAGAAAATCTTCGAACGAGTAATTTTTGATCTATATCATAAAATCTCCACCACTTCAATTCGGTTTGAATTCTTAAAGTATAACATGGACACGCACAATGGTTTCATAAATATGACCCACAATGTAAACATATTGGTGTATAAATTTGACAAATGCAAAAAACTCGAACGTTCAGTCTATCTCCAACAATATCCTCAATAATATTGCATTTCCCCCAAAATGTTGCACAACCAATATTTGGGTTATAGTGAAAATACTGATTAAGTGTTAAGAAAGTAAACACAGATCCTTGCAGACTAAGTCTCATACACCAAACAAAGCCACCATCGAAGCTATAAAATTGTTTCCACAAGGCGGTGATCTAATATCATACGATATACAAATACTTGTATTCACAATATTCTTTAAATGAAGACAATATTTGCGGCAAACGGGTTATTGCACAGTGCTGTAGCCAGGGGCATATTAAAACCGAGGCAGTCTATCAGGAATAGGGGGCATGTGACCCTGTTTTTTTCTATGACCTTTCTGCTGGAAGACATTCTGATCATGTTATACCACCATACAATTCGTAAATTTGCACTATGTGTAGGACAATACTCTTGGACCGGCTCTTTTTCACGTACATTTTATGAAAACGAGATTTTTTTAACGATAACGATAACGTAACAAGACTAGTGGTTAGAACAAAATTGCAATGCGGATTGGGGCGACAGTCCTCAAATGAACGAAATGAACCGTTTCATATTTGATTAACCCCCTGAAAAAAACTTTCCAGACAAAGAAATGGACCTATTTACATTAAAAGTAGATGGAAAGGTCTTGCAGGACACACCACATACAACACAAAACAGCCACCCAATCAGCACAGTCACACACG
>JAULCE010185861.1:0-11564 GCA_032359355.1 Macoma nasuta | reverse complement strand
GCTGCTTTTCAGACTGTAATGTTGTTATTAATTGGCATCTCATGGGGGCCCTTCCTGACTTGGTCAGAGTTCTAGTTACGTTCATTTTGAGAAATTTCGAAATGAAGAAATCATCAGGGAGCAAATGATTTCCCTAGTGATAATAATGTGTACTTAAATAAAAAAACTACTGTCTAATGTGTTTGGGTCGTTTTAAGAAAAATATTTTTAATCCTTATTGAAACAATCTCCCTTGAATACTGTTCCGAAAAAATAAAACTGAGCATCGAATTATTTTGGATAGTAATATGCAAAATAGGTTAGCTTTCAATGATTTTGTGGAAAAGGACATGTATTTGGGAAAAATGTAAATTTATTTTTTCCAAGTATTGATGATTTTATTAATTTGATGAAGATCAAAGATCAGAACTGCCTTTAATCCAAAAGGGACTTAAGAAAAACTTACGTACAAAATAGTATATGTCAGAGAAATTATAATTAAGTGGGTTTTTATTGGGAAAAACATACATTTTGTGAAACTGTCTTGCGTATGGGCTTTAGATTAGCAGCAGCCATTTGTCAAAGAGTTATAAATGCCATAGCTCATATCATGTTTAGAACTTGGTTGTACAATCTTAACTATTTGGAAGACTTAGTTGATGCTGAAAGAAAGGACATAGCAGAATATTATACAAATGTCTGGGTGAGGTGCTATATATGTCTGGTTTGAAGGTATCTGTTGATAAAGCTTGTCCACCTTCTGAGATAATGACTGCTGTAGGGGTTTTGAGTAACAATAACTATGAGGGTTACACTTAAACGTGAATGGGAGATAAAAAGGTTTTAGTCAGTTCAAAGTTACTTATAACAGAGGCTTCATTTAGGGAATCTAGACCTCTTTTAGGCCAGTTAAATTTTGTTACGTCATGTGTTAGATTTCGACGACTTTTTATCAGCAGACTTATTAACCGATTGAAAGAATTGTATGGGAATATACCACATGTTTACGTGTCAATTCCTATGAAGGTGACTAAAGACATTTATTGGTGGGATAGGTTTGTATTTCAACATAATAGAGTTTCCATTGTAATTTATGACGATTTGTAGTTAGCTGATGAACTTTTTTCTACGGATAATTTTTGACAGGGTGTGTCTTTTAAAGGAAATACTTTCATGCAGATTTTCCTCTATTCATATTATGTAAAAGTTTATCGTTTCTTGAATAACTAAGCGTCATTGTGGCTTTAAGAATATGGTCTTCTGAGTTTAAGAGTTAAAAGATCGGATTTTATTGCGATTATGAGGCATTGGTTCAAGTTTCAAACTCGGGGTAGATCTAGGTGTTCTTTACTTCAGGAGGGGTTGTAATAGGTTTGTATACTAACAGCTTTGACTCAATGCGAGTTGAGGTATTATCAGTTGGCGAGCTCTAACCATTAAAATGCCGAGTGTTCGTCCAGGTCGTCTCAGAATGAAATATTCAAGTCTAAAATCTACAGCTTCCTCGTTGTAAATAATTGTTGTTGTATTTTCAGATTGACAATTGATGTCTCTAGTCAGACTTGAGGTCGTCGGATTTATCGCCCTATGCTCAGGGTAGTAGGAAGAACCTTAGGATTCAAATAAATCCATATTATTGTTTTGTGTCTATTTCAATGTTGTTTGCCTGCTTCAGTAAACACTCTGCGGTTACACACTATGTATGCACACTTTCTGAGCAGATTCTCTGGGTCTGTCTTAAGTGTCCGCAATTATTTGTGTGGCGTAAGAACAATTTATCGATTACTTGGGTAAAATCTTGATAATTTTAATTATTTTGATATTTTTTTCTTACGGAGTATCTCTGAGGTTGAATGTTAAGCGGTCAAGCAAGCTGAGCCAGTAACACCTTTGATATCATTAAAAATGTATAATGGTATGGATTTAAAAAAACATCTGAGAATATTATTCGTGTCTTTATTTACATTATTTGTGGCGGCCGTAATACGTCGCCCCGTACTTCGTTTTCAGTGTTGTTGTACTATTTGGTCCTTAGAGATCGTGAATTTCAACCACTTTAGTTTTGAAAATTGAATACCGCTTAAGCCGGTGCTTGGGGCCTGAGTAGTGTTGCATCTTTAATTAATACTCATGAACAGACTCAATAAAACCGACATTTTGTCTATATGAATTGGCCTTCTTGCTTTTGAAGGATCTCCCTTTTACAATTTGTTTTTTAATTGTTTATTTGCTCATATTTTGCTTGCACGCAGGTCAAAGTTAGGTGCGACGTATTTGACGGATTTATCTAGTCATAAATGTTTGCTAATGTCTGACATGTCATAAATTCAGGGTAACTTTTAATTGGTCTATAATTATTACCTTTATGAAGGTTTCCAGATTCCTCTAAGTCGAATATCTGCATATAGAGAGATCGTTAAGGTTGTAAAGGGAAAACCTGATGATGTTTTGTTCCTGCTTCCAAATTGTAGACTATTCACTAATCATTTATTTCAAAAACAGTTTGGAAGATATAGGAAGATATATTGGACTTTACGTTATATTCTTCGCATTCTTTTAGAAGAGGTTTTGCTTCTTTTATTTTTAAAAACATATGTCCGCTGATGAAGTTCAAATACTTGGTAACTGGCATTCCGATCTATATAAACGTAATACCTCCCTGGATGTTGAAGACAAGTAGAATGTGTCAGGAAGCATATCTCAACTTGTTTATGTGTAGATTACGTGTACTCAACATATTCTATTTTTGGATTGTTATTAAGTTAATTTATTAGTTTTGTCATTAAGAACCTGTTAATCATCCACAAAAATCAATGACTTAGCATGTTTCGGGAATACTGGACACCAAAAGTTTCGCTTTCCCAGGTATCGACATCTCAAGATTGATAAAAAAGATTGCTCATTGACTTGATGATATGTGATCAGAATATGTTCTTTTTAATGTAGGAATCAATGACGTTAGAGATTCTCTCTTGGAGACCGAGATAATGGTCATATACAGTAATTTGATTTCTACTGTGCGAAGTACATATAAATCAAAGTGTAAAATTTTAGTGTCGGCGATATTTCCAAGACTAATTGATTTTGAATCAGCAAACAACAGGAAATCGTGTTAAACAGATTAACACTAGTTTAGCCACCCTTTCCCATGCAAGGAAAGCTTCGTTCATAAGATCATTAAATCCCTTTCTCAAATGTGGTGTGGCCAGAGGAGACATTTTTGCTCTTAGGGATGGTGGTTTTCACTTGAATATAGAGGGCATTAGGCGTTTTAGAGAGTTCTTTATTGACACAATAACACCTATGAGTTAACATGTTGTGTGTGTCGTTTCTAATTTGTACTTAAGTTAGTTTAAGTTTCAACGACAGTCTTTCGGTATCTGCTTTTGTTTTTGCTTTTTGTCTGTAGCACTTGTTTTACGGGATAGAGTCGGACTATTGTAGTGATGGCAATTTTGAAGTTCATTCTGCCAAAGAGGTATGATGTAAGCCTCTTGGAAGATAAGAAGCATTTGTTTTGTCATTTTTACCCGTCTGATTTCATTTGCTTATGACACATTATTCCATAAAATGGGATTTGAACTTGCGGTTTTGCAGCGGCAACTCTGTTTTTTTCTGCTAAGGAGATTTGATGAAAAATTGCTAGGTCATAGTAAAAATAAAAAAGGAATGCGTTGTTACAATCGCTTGCAGCTTTTAGCCGTGCATTAAGGCCCAATGGTTGGCGTTGAAGTAAATATTTGGAAATTATTATTATTGTTTGAGAATTGCAAATTTATGTTGGTGAAAAACATCTGAAATAGTTTTTGTTTTTAATATATATAGATATTCATGTATTGGACTTGACAGCTGTGACTATGTGTAAATTGAATATTAAATATAATATTTGTGTACGCCTAATGCTACGTCTAGGACGAAAATCTGTCAAGTTACCCTTTTTATCTTCATGAGTTAAAACGGTGATTTAGGATATGATTGTTTATAGATCATAAAGAGTCAAATGTCGTTATCTCAAACTCAGTTTTATCGAGTTCATGCTTTTATCGCAAACCAGAATTTGAACAAATACATAGCTTCTTCGATTTTTGATACGTTTCGAAGGTGAAGGACTGATTGAATTAAAACTTGCATAGCATACTCATTTCGCTTAGAACGTTAATTTACGCTATGAATGAAGTCTGTTAAAGGTATACATGTACTATTGCTAAGACTCTGAAAACAAATCACCATTCTTTTCTCATATGTTTAATGTGAAATCTAGAGATGAATGCATGTACTATTTCTGTTTTACCATGCATGTTTGTATAAATTGCTTATAAGTGTGGCTATAAACATTGTGATATATGAATGCCAATAAAATTTGGAATTGGAATTGAAATTGATTATTCAAACTGATGAAAATGCCAATCACCCTCGGGACAGCAACACTATAATTGTTGACTATATCCTCTTAATGGTGAGTTGTTTTATCGAGGAAAACCATAATTCTTTCACGGCCTTGCTTTATTGTTCGAACATTATGTTAAATGTTTAGATCATTGTTTGAAACAAAGTTGTTACAAGGCCGGCCTTTTTTGCTAAGTATTGTTCGTGCACAAACAAACTAGACAGTAACCGACACCCCTGTTGTGAAACATGTTGTGTGTTAACCATTTTCTCCAAAAGCTTTTCTAAGACATATACAAAAGGAAATAATCTGATGAAAATTATGAATATCTAGACAAATGAAACATGCCATTAGTTGTTTTGAAAGTATTTCGAGCAAATGCTCAATTTTCCACAATGTATTTTTAAAAGTCATCAGTTACAGAGGCGCAAAAATGCGTTTCTATCCAGGTAAAGGTTGATTGTCAACGATTCAAGATTCAAGATTTAATCCGTAACACATACATCTTGTTACAGGCATATCAATAAAAACGTGGAAAGTTTTTTTTGTTTTGTTTTAAAATAGTTAGAAATACTATTCTCTTACTTATTTCAATAAAGAGCATTAACTTAATTGCTGTTAAACATGGCGTATGAACCGATTTAATAACGTGTACGGCAAGCAATAAATACGAAAGAAGTTATACAGATTCGATTCGGAGTCGATTCCTGTATCAATTTTGCTAGCTTCTTTGAGACATTTTTTCATATTTAGTTGATACATTACGCGATTCGTCTGATTCGCTGCCGGTTCAGTTGCGGTTGTATATGACGTATGAACCGGATCAAAGCTAGCAGAAACCATAAGATGCGATTTATAAATGTAATTATGCGGTTGAAAATCACAGAATGAGATTTATAAAACGCATCATCCTGTGTTAGATTGAACCAAGTACGCCTTACAATCGAATCGAAAACGGATCGTTTTTATCTGATTATGCATTCAACTAATCCTTTCAGATGACAATTTTGAATAGTTAGAGGAAAATGCCATTTTTAAATTGTTCTGCAAACACTGTAGAAAATTGATAAATACGTTTGTAACTAGAAATTTCTCATTCGACTACAATGGTTGCATTGGTCTTCTGCTAAAGAGGCGCCTAAATGCGCTGCTACAGAATACCGTAACTATTCTCGGTCCAGTTGAGGAATCATTTCAAAATTACAAATCAGCCAGGCTGATTTTCATCATATTATGTCATGTTAAAAATCTAGTGAGAGGGTTAATTTTGTATAAACTGGATCTATATTATTATGTACATGCACTACCGGTCGAATGTTAAGATGATAACGTTTAATGGTTGATATATGATATCCCATCAAGAACTGTATGATACATAATTATGTTGCCTTTAAAAAGTCAACCATCCACTCTACAAACAAATGTTTTAGACTAAAAGCTGATGAACATATGAAAATCTAGGCAAAAGGGAAATTATTTTGTAGACTGCATTGAAAATATTACAAAATGATGGTGATCACATAGACTTTTCTTTATTTTGGAAATCTTATGACAACCGTTAGGGTTAGGACATAACGGACCTTGTTTTAAATTTCAAAGTAACATAACAATATTGCCAGATTATAAATATTTATTATAAGCAATGACTTTATGTCGGTATTGAAACCTCACACATTTAGATATCAGTGTTTATAGAACACAGTCGAATCTTGATATCTCGAACTTAGTTATCACATACGTTTTAGTCGAAAATCAAAATTTGAACAAAATACAGCTTCTTTGCTGTGTGAATACGTGTTAAACATGATATATTAGTTTTATAAGTTCAAATTATCCGAAGCTCCTTCGAACTTACAAGAATGGCCAAACGTTACCCTACCCTCCTCCCCCTCACCACTGCGACATTGACATAACGACGTTTGACTGTATCTTCAAAATGACATTCGTTAAGTCTTATAGAAGAGAATAATAATTTTGTCACACTTATGCTTTATTGCCTGCAGCTCATGTTTTAGCTTTAGATACATGTTTGAGACGAAGCTGTTACAACGCGGGCTATTGTTCCTTGAAAATGGATTGTTTGCGCTGAAATACCTCCTCGAATAACAAACTGGCAGTTAGCGTCATTCCGTCATAAAACAGAAAGGGCGTCTATTGTTCAAGATTCATAATTAAAGAGGTGTACACGAGTGTTCGTTACAGCCATACCAGAGAGTTGATACATGCCAAGACTGTAATTAACTTGACATTATCATCGGCAACATTTATTTGTGTTCTTTTAATGATGTACAACAGCTGATTAATTTCTACACTCGTATGTCTTACTGTACATGTCAGATTTGAACGAATAAAGTTGTATTCTGATATGTTTGCGTTTCGTTGAAACCGTAACCGTGAAAACAACGGGATGGAATAGCGTTATCCCACTGGTCCTGCTTTTAAAAAGAAAATTTGATGGCTTCGAATGCTGATAATTATGGCGTATAAACCGATTCAAAACGCCCAGGTACCATATGAAATGCTTTATAAATAGGCAATATATGGTTTAAAAGCACATTATGCGATTGATGAAACACAACATCCGTGTTTAACCCGTAGCCTGCTATTCGCGACCTTAGGTATACCTCAAATGAGCTTTGATCCGGATCAGACGCCGAGTAAAACTGTTTAACAATCTGGCAACGCTATCACCAAATTTGAAGCAAATAGTGTTTTTTGTTGTTGATTTTTTTAGATGGATAACAGACTTGAGGTCGCCAATTGACCAGCCTATGCCTAGGGCAGTAGGAAGAATCTTAGGATTTAATTGGAATCCATTTCATTGTTTTGTGTCTATTCTAATTCTAATTATTTATTTTCCTTTGGTTTTACTGCTTCTACAAGCACCGTGCAGTTAAATGCACACTTTCTAAGCAGATCCTTTAGGTCTGTCTCTATTCTCCGAAAATATTTTAGTTGCGTTAGAACAATGCATCGATATCCTTGTTACAATATTGATGCTATTAATAAATTTCTGTTAATTTTTACCTTAAGGGGTATTTCTAGGTTGAATGTCAAGGAGTCAAGAAAGAAGCCAGTCATACCTTTTATATAATTAATAATTTAACATAGAATGGATTTTAAGCGAATTTGAGAATAATGTTTATTGGCGTCTTTTTTATATTTGCTTTGTTTTGGCTCGAAGCAAATCATGTTACGACCGCTTTGAAGGATTAAAGTAGTCATAAGTGTTTGCTTATGTCTAGAATGCCATCAATTAAGTGTTTTTAGTAACTTCTAATTGGTCTTAAACAATACAATTTGGAGAGCGTTTTTTGCCATCACCTTTGTTAAGGTTGCCAGATTCCTTTTTATGTCCAGAATCTGCATATGAAGACATGGTTATGGTTATAACGAGCAAAAATGATGATGTTTTGTTTCTGCTTCCAAATTATAGACTAGTCACTTATTATTTGTTTCAAAGTGAATGATATAGAATTGGAATCTACTTTATATTCATCGCATTCTTTAAGACGTGGTTTTGCTACCTTTACCTATAAAACACGTGTCAGCTGATGAGTTTCAGATACTGGGTGACTAGTATTCCGATTTATAGAAGCGTAACTTCTCCTTTATCGTGTTAAACAGATTAACATTAGTTTAGCCAATCATTAAATAAATAACCATATCTCTTTTACAGAATGAACTTCAAAATGACCACTGCCAGCTTCCAAGTCCGACTCTATTCCGTAGAAAAAGTGTTAAATTTAAAATCATTTAAACCCCTTTTCAAATATGGTGTGCCCAGAAGAGAGTATCTTGCTGTTAGGGATAGTGGTTTTCCCCTTTAGAATATAGAGGGCATGAAGGCGTTTTAGATAGTTCGTCTTTTACACAATATCACATTTGAAAAATATCGTCTTGTGTGCCCTTTCTAATTTGTAGTTACGTTAGTTGAAGTGTCGACAACATTCTTGTGGCATCTAATGGTGTATGCATTCTGTTTTGAGTTTGATTGTGCGCTAAATTTTGAAATGCTTCTTGTCTAGGCTAGGTGTAAGTGATAGTACATCTGCAATCGTTGTTCCTTTGTCTGTAGCACTTTTGTACGGGATATAGTCGGACTTGCAAGGTGGCAATGGACATTTAGAAGTTCATTCTGTTAAAGAGATATGGTGTTAATCTCTTGGTAGAGTGTAGCATTTGTCATTTTTACCCGTCTGATATAAGTGTAAGGTTTTTTGGAGTGTAAACGTCTATATTCTTTCCTTTACTTAAGTAGTTTTCTTGCTTAAGACACATTGTTTTTATAAGATTATATTTGAACGTGCGATTTGACAACGACAATGGATGTTTTCCTGCTAAGGAGATTTGATGAAAATATCTTGGTAGTTAGGTTATAGTAAAAAGGAATACGCATGCGTTGATTCAATCATTTGCAACTTTAGATCTTGTTTCATGGCGCGTGGGTTGGCGTTATAGTAAATATTTGGAAATGATTATTAAATGCTTAAATGATCATATAAAGCATTCATGTTGGTAAAATACATATGAAAAAGTGATTTTCCTATATATTGATATACATGTATTGAACCTGACAGCTGCCAATTTTCATTGTTTAAGGAAACAAAGTGGCCATTTGTTAATTAGATATAAAATGTGATCTCTGTGTACGCCTTATAATACGTCAAGAACGAAAATCTGCTAGTTCGTTAATATGTTTCTTCATGTGATAAAACACGTCATTTAGTTTATATTGATCTAAACTTAAATTTATTACGTGACAAGCAAATGCGTTTATTAGTTTCAATCTGCTTGGTCAATATTCCATCTGACTGGCCAATATTGTTTACCTTACGACAAGTCTAATTGATTTGCACATGAAATAAACAAGATTTTATCGGTGATATCTTATTTGCGCGAACTAAGAATTTCGAATTTTTGTATCAAGTCATCCTGTATTTGGCTAACGAAGGGAACACTTTAAAGAAAGTTTACCTCGCCCTTCCTTCCCAGCGTTATAGTTAATGTTTTGAAATAAGTATTAGGTAACGACAACTGGATGTTGGTGAATAACATTAAATAGTGTTTTCATACATATTGATATACACGTATTTAACATGAAAGCTGTCAATTCTAATTGTTTGAGAAATTAATGCCCATGTGTAAATTGAAAATAAAATGTGATCTCGGTGTACGCCTAATAATACGAGTAAAAGAGAAATCGGCTAGTCTGTCTTTGTTATCTTTGAGTTAAACACGTAATTTAGATATCACCGTTTATAGAACATATACAGTAAAATATCGTTATCTCAAACTGAGTTATATCGAGTTCATGCTTTTATCGCAAATTAGAATTTGAACAAAGACATAGCTTCTTTGCATTTTGGATACGTTCGACAGTGAAGGACTTTTTTCATTTGTTTATATTACCCAAAGTTCGAATTTCTTTCAATCAAAATGCCAATACCACGGGACAGCCACACAAAGAATGTTGACTATATCTTCTACATGTTGATTTTTATTTGAGATAATTAAGATTAAGATTATTTTACTGCTTTTGTTTATTGTTCGAAGATTATATTTTATATTTAGATCATTGTTTGAAACGCAGCTGGTACAAGGCGGATAATTGTTTTATGGCAAGGTATTGTTCCTGCTCAAACATCTCCTCGTGTTAAACGCGACAGTAATCGACACCCCCGTCGTGAAACATGTTGCGTGTTAACTATTTTCTCCATAAGCTTATTTTTAGACCTATTCACTAGGATAATGTCTGATGAACAGGGTGAATATCAAGGCAAATGAAACGTGTCATTAATTTTATCAGTTATTTTGAAAGTATTGTAGGAAATGGAGCATTTTCTCGGACCGATTCTACATTTCTACAATGTGTTTCTAAGTCTTCATTTACAGAGGCGCTAAAAGGCGCTTCTGTTTAGAAATGGGTTAATTGTCAAAGATTCAACATTCAAGATTAAATCAATGATCCGCATTATGCGGTTGAAAATCACAGCATACAGTTTATAAAGCGCATCATCCGGGGTTTTATAGTTTTGAAGTGTAGCCCAAGACCAGCCGTGGCGGCTGGTCAGGGTCTGTACAGTTTGCAATCTTAGAGGCCACCCAATTCTGCTTTTAAATGAATATAAATGGAAAATTTCGTGACTAGATGCTGGAATAATATCACTGAAAAAGAGCTGAGTCAGCGCTGTTTACTATACGTCCGAGTGCCCCTTTTCGCGTGACGCGGCCAATTATTGTATTGGTCGTCTGCTTAAGAGGCACCTAAAGATGCTCCTATGAAATACCATTATCATACTAGGTGCAACGGAGGAATTACACCAATGACACAGTTACAAATCAGCTAAGCTGATTTCTTCATATAATATCGTGTTAAAAATTAGTTTGAGAGGCAAATAAGAATGAATTGGGTCTACATGTTTATGCACTACTTGCCGATGATTTAGAATGATACCGTTTAATGGATGAAATATTTATCATGAGCAATATTTCCAACAAGAACTGCATACTACATCAATCGAAACACATCAGTCCAAATCTGCGAATACGACCTGTGTAAACGAGTTTTATCATGGAGTTCCGATTGCATTATACACATGTTGCCTCCTAGGCAAAGGGAAACTGCTATACTTGAACTGCATTGAAGTTATTTTAGAACATGATGGTGTTCACATAACCTTTCACTTAGGTAATCCTATGGCAATCGTTAGGGTTAGGACATAATAGTTTTAAGTTTCGTAATGACACACTAATATTGTCAGATAATATGGGCCGCGTCATGCAAAAAGGGGCACTCGGACATATAAAAAAGCACTGACTCAGCTTTTTTTCAGCGCTATTATTCCAACATCTAGTCACGAAATTTACCATTTGTATTCATTCAAAGGTAGAGTTGGATGTCCTCTAAGATTGCAAACAGTGCAGACCCTGACCAGCCGCCACGTCAATGGCTGGTCTGGGGCTACACTGTTTGCTATGTCCGAATGCCCCTTTTTGCGTGACGTGCCCCGTTACTGTTCAGAATGTCCGTGGGTCTTGAACAATGGGATATGTGTGTTTCGTTACAGGTTGCAAACTTGTGTACAAATCCTTTGTAAAGCAAACCCTTTTACTTAATTTCTCGAGCTGAGCTCTTGCCCAATCTCAATGTTACACCTTTGAATTTATTATTCAATTGCAATGCCACTGCACTTAA
>JAULCE010185750.1:0-11564 GCA_032359355.1 Macoma nasuta | reverse complement strand
CACATCACCATAAAATTCTGGATGTGATATACCTTGACGCAGGAGCGCCTTTAAATTACTTTTATACTTGCTAATGAAAGAGAGATTTCGATAATAGAATTTAGAGAAAGGGTAAGTTTATTTTCATTTATATTTTGTACAATTCAGATACGCAGTTGTACTTTTGTTATTGCTTACGATTGTATATTGTACCGTTCAATGTTTATGGCGATAAACCTGTTTATGTTTGCGCTCCATAATAGATTATAAACCTGTAACATAAACCAGTTTAAAATAAAAATGTTTTCTTAATAAACGTGTAACACACACTAAAATAAATGTTAAAACAATGTCCTCTACCAGGTTTTGATTTTGTAACGTTATTGGCTAAACTTTGGTTCTGTGCGCATTATATTCAGTGTATCGATTCGGTCAATCATCCATTTATAAAAAAACCACAGAGAATGTTACGATACATCCGTCAGCTATTTTTCTACATATGTTTGACCAAATAGGCGTTTGTTTGTGACGTTTATATGCTAAATGTGTATCTATTGCTAATAATAGTTTACGCATTATATTTAATAAATAATGTATCATCGTGAAAAAGATAATGTTGAACATATATTTAATCTCGAATGTGATTAAATATGAGTGTTTATGCTATGGATATAGTGGTCAAGTGTCTCGTCAATTTGTACAGTTAAACCCCTTAAACAAAGCAATATGTCACCTAAGAAAATAGACTCTGCAAACAAACGGGTCAGCTTGGAGGCCTACCGTCAGCAACAACAGTCATTTTAGCAATATGAATATGTGCAAATAAATAGTGACCAGTGTTTTAGCAATGGTGTTTAAAACCACAAAGATGCAGGTCATAATTTGCTTAAAAGTTTAATCATCACCTTAAATATCGATTTGGACCCCTGAAAGAGCATGTCATGAAACTAACACAAACTGTATCCCACATGCAAATCACCGTTAGGGATAACCAATCATAAATTATATTACAAAGATGTTAGAATATTGATAGGAGAAGGTGCTAGAACTCTTTTAGACAAAAATCAACATCATAATGCTAATAATGACATTACGTTCCAAAAAAATAGCAAATCAAATCGAAGGCGTGAACTTGTGCTTTTAGCTGATTGGCTTTTTTACCGTCTTTATTAAATAAGAGACTGAAAAGATATATAAAGTGTACCATTGACGCTATATTTCTATTAAATTATTTTATTGAAAAGCAGCTTAAAGACGAGACAAAGCTGTTTTGCTGCTTCATTCATCTTAAAAAAAGATGTTTTGATTCAATCTACAGAAATAAATAACGGTTCAAATTTAAAACCCCCAAATTAGGGTCGACGGCAATCAGTTTTGAACCTACGATCTATTGCCGAAATGAGAGCAGGTTATGTGAGGTTTACGACTGTAATATTTAATCCTTGGAAGGAGATATATTCTCACTGATCCAGATTATTATTATTATCGTCCTCATCTATTGTTTTGAAGTGTTATTTTCATTTATTGTTTTCGTAAAAAGCATAGATAAAGCCCAGTGTCTACATTTCAGTATGCGTCTGATCAGCGCATGCATTGTATTAATTAGCTGCGAAAGTGTCTTTGATGTGACGGTGTCAGCATTTTTAGATAGGTCATAAAATGACACGGAGACTGAACAATGTTTACATCATTGTCAATGCAGTAGGGCACAAATGCGTACTCGTTTTATACTCGTATAACGTCACAAGGAAGCATTTTCATGTCACTAAATCTAATTTAGACTAACTTTATAATGAGAATTGGTCAGTTTAAATGGTATATGTCTGTGATATAGATTATGGTTTTCGATAAGTCCTTCAAAAGACAAGTAGAAAATAGATCATGCAAGATATGTAAAACACACCCTACAAGATCCACACCTAAAAGCTAACCCTGTGGGAGCACATTAATGATTAAGCTAAACTGTCGTAAGAATGTAATGTACAAGTCGCTTAAACAGCAAAATGCTACTTCAACACCGACATTACAATGACACTGGTTCAAATTAAGGCGGAAATAAGAAAAAAATATAGATAGAAAATAAATTTATGACCGACTAAGTTTATTTACGAAGGAGAACCTTTTAAATCTTTAATCAAATTGTTAGTCCCCTGGTCTTTTTTCAAACATTTATTTTCAGAATAATATTTGCCATGTTTTTTATAGTATAAACTATGGATATACATGTTACATAGACTTTGCTAAGAAATGAATGTTTAAAGATCCAGGAGGCCAAACATGGCATTGCTAGTCAATACTAATATGCTCAAAGGAAAAGGAACGCATTATGAAATATTTAGTTGATTTAAATAACAGTTGAAGATATTGGCTATATATTTGTTTATGAATGAGAAGAACTGTACTTTTAAAAATAGAATCCCCAAATTTCATTTGATTTAAACGAATAAATCCTGGATAATTGAAGCGGAATGGAAGGAAATGTCCAGTTTCAGAATCAAAATAGACTGGCGGCTCAGTATCGGGTATGTCCTCGCGCCACGGTTGTAGCCATCCTCCTCGTAAGTGCATGATCCTACGTATTGGCATATACTCCTACACTTCTAACAAATTCTTATATCGTCAAAAACATTAGAAGAGTTTATTACGCAAACTTATTTTCCGGTTCAACCTGATTCTTTCCCTTTCATGAAGTCATATTTTCCTTCAACACTCCCTTTTACTCGTGCATAAACTAGCAACATTCTTACCGTCGAATCCGTGACTCTTGCGAACTAAACATGTTGAATGTTATATATCGATAGTATACAGTTATTACATGGCATTTTGTAAAACTGTTGTCCCGAGGCGGAGGGGATGACTTCTTGACTTCCTGAGGCCGACAGGCCAAAGGCAACAGTTCAGGAAGTCGTCCCCGACACCAAGGGCAACAGTTTTGATAATTACCTGATTCCCTATATAAATGATATGTGTTATTATGTGCTGTTTTAAAAGAAATCAGTCGTTTCACGTGAAAGTGAACTGTTACGGACTGTTACCTGAACTGTCCATCTCTCGCGCTCTGACGTCATTGGAATTTCCAATTGTTATTTTTATACGGAACACACCTGTCTTATATATTCTTATTAACACCTCAACTTTTCGGTAGTTTGCCTTTTTCAAGATAAAAAAATAAATACAAAGAACTGCTCATGTTTCGGCTGTTACTAACAACGTCAATTTTGGAAAACAACGTTTTGTCGGTGTTGTTATGTTTTGGTGACGTCGTTGAGTAACGCGCATATTGCTGAACGTCAAACGACGTCATTTAACCTCGCGCGTCTTTTAATTTGCAGCCTTGATGCCGCTTTTTCTTCAGTTTTACTTCATTCCGATTTTATTCAAGCGACACTCGACAAAACTGCCTGCTGTACACATATTCTTGAATGAACTAAACCGCATCAAGGTTGTAAGTAAAAGACGCGCGAAGTCAAATGACGTCGTTTGACGTTCAGCAATATGTGAAGTAAAAGATGTCAGTTCCTTCACTGACAGTGTCTCAGTGACAGGAATCTGTCTCCCAAATCCGCTCTTCCAATGTTCCCGGAAATCTGCTGTTCAGCTGCTTTTCACGTCTGTAGATTGAAACTACATTGCGAAATATCTCCATCGCAAAATCCTTATAGTTATACAGTGTCCGCCTGTACGGCGAGTAATCAATGCGAATATATATATCCCATATATATATATATATATATTTGGTTACACCGAGGTTAACCGAAATGCCTGTTTACCCGTGTGTGCATGCTTATGTAAATGAGCGACAGTTCGTACGGCTTCTGATAGCGACTGGAAAATATTCGGGTCACTTCGCCACAGACAACACAAAACATAATTGAATTCAATCAATCTAATCACTGATAAATTTAACTCTTTTTAACATTTTTATTTTCGAGCCCTCTGTGAGGATGCTAGACATAGTCGTCCTAATGTCTGTTGAGTATATGTGTGTGCGTCCATGTGGGTGTGCGTATAACTTCTATGCAGATTGAAGGATTTTCAAATAATAAATGCTTAATTGTACACAAACCGATGTGTTGCATACAATAACCAGGTCCCTACCTACAGGATCAAGGTCACAAATTAAGGTTAAAGGTCAAATTTAAGACTAAAAAGTATATTCCAGGATGTTTGAAGGAATCTAAATAACTTAGCACAAATATTAACTGACATGAGCTGATGTGTCGCATTCAATAACCAGATCCCTAACTATCAGGTCAAGGTCATAAATTGAGGTCAAATATATAAGACTAAAAAGGCTACAACTTCCTTGCTGATTAACGGATTTTCAAAAAACGCGTCACAGTTGTTTTTCGTCATAAGCTAATGTGTCGCATATAATAACCAGGTGTTTACCTACCAGTTCAAGGTCACAAATTAAGGTTAAAGGTCAAATTTAAGACTATAAAGGCCTTGTTTGGGCTGTAACTTCTTTGCTGATTGTAGGAATCTCAAAACACTTGGCACATTTGTTCAAAGAATTAAGACAATGTGTCTCAAGAAAATAGCAGTTCTGTAGCTGAAATGCCAAAGTCACAAATTGTGGTCAAACATCACAATTAGGACGAACATACCGTCTTGTTAGGGCTCTTACTTCCACATGCATTGTATGATTTTGACACACCTGGGGCATAAAGGTTTACCGTCATGAGACAGTGTGTTTCATAATGAGACTGTCCAATGTGACTATTAAAATTACTTGTCGATCTTTTGTATCCGTTCTTTTTTATCGCATCTCTTGTTTCCAATCTTTAGTGTCCGACCTTTGGGGACTCCAATCCCTGCTGTCCATTATACTTTGCGTGGATTGCTTATAACTGGTTTCCATCTATCAAGACATTCATTTCAAACTTGCACCAGTACCAGTATGTAGTAACAAGAACAATCGACAAGGGCCACAACTATTGCAACAGTGCTGCTACTCTTGTGAAAGGCAAATGTGAGGCGTGACATGAGGTCTGTGATCACCCTTGTTTCTTTTAGTTTATCCAGAGGAGTGTTAATATGAACGACGTCGATCGTCTAAGCGAAAACAAATACACGGTAATTATCTGTAAAGTAGACACTGCTCCACTGCGGATTTGCCGTCATCTAAGTCATGCGACGGTAGCGCCGTGCATGATTATAGGGTAAACCGACGTAATACTGTTAAGTCAGGGGGCCAGTCTGAAAAGGGCCCACAATTTGATTTCATTATAACCGGAAAGGTAGAATATTTCCACTTATATTTCGATTAGGCTAGACATCTGATACAAGTTTTAGAGTAGATGCCAGCTTTAAAAGTGGTGCAACATTTTTTATAATAGTTTAAGTGACGTCACTTCTTAACTTTATTTTGGTATTTAATTTTACAGATATCCGAACAATACAGTAAAAATGACTGTAGAATGTACTTGATTTAGATTATACACAACAAAACTAACGCAAGTTAGATATAAGTCTAAGCTATAGGTGCTGACTTTGTAAATATATTCAATGTCCATAAAGGTGAAAATTACGTTGACTTTTATCTAAAGTTCCGTTAACAACAAAGTGGCTGACTTTGCCTTAAGAGTTAATGCACCGGAGAAATCATGATTCAATGTATGCTGCATTAATTGCTCAGATGAACTTTAATAATGAACAATAACAGTTACTGACCTGACATTAAGTTTCAAACTCAATTATGATCACAACCCTTAACTCTTTCACCGCCAGATATAAAAATGACGTCTACGACAAGTTTCAGATCAAATATTTTTAAGGAAAAAAACCATATTAATATAGGAATACACACTTACATTTTCAGATAAGTCTATTATTTAACTTATTTTTATGGCAAAAAGTGAAGTCCCTGATTATACGCCGCGTTGGATAGGCGGCAGCTGATCTGGGTCTGCATTATTTACAATGATGCATATAGGCAACTACGACGCCGAAAAACCTCAACGGATAAATGTCCGATAATCTCTTAAATAATGGTCCAAATGCTACGATGTTTCATTAAATTCTTATATGACAACATAATTGTTACGTCAATGCATTTATGTATGAGTATGTGACACATTGCAAGTAAACTGGTCATATTGCATTTTGCAAACAGTGTTGTCTCGTGTCAGCCACCATGTCTTTGAAACGGCGTCTTATCCGGGTATGCATTGTCTTTTTTACATTATACAGAGTAAACTTACTCATTTCGGTATTGACAGATACATGGAAGAGACTTAATTAGTGACAATCTAATTGGTCTGGGTATATTTGGTTATCTTGTCAATAAACCCATTTTGCCCCATGCCACGCCTTTTATTACCAAGTTATTGTTATTTTGTTCGACACCTGTGACTTAATCATCATATGGATAGCCTGCACATAACACACGGTATCATAGTCTTCTTCAATATAATACGAAATGGATATGCTATAATACAGCGCAGTTACTCTTTCAGATTTATCTTAACAACATTTTTAGATTTTATTCTAATCTCATCCATAACTTTTAGAATTCACCATACATTGTAGCCTGCTTTCACAAGTTTGGTTGTCACATGCATTAGTACACGTCATATTATCTATTCTACAGCCGCTTTGTCTCGTCAGAAATAATTATACTGCCACAATATCTCTTACAATAACTTTTGTGAATTCCAGTAATGCTTCAGGAGCAGGTGACGTTGTCATCTTTACAGAAACTATTATTATTTTTTCTTCAACATAAGACAGCCATATAGCCAACATAAATATGATATTTCATGCACTGATGTGTTGTTGACTTCCAGATGTGTGTTTGGTAGTTTGCTCTGTTGTTGTACACTTTCAGAGTGTCCGATGTTGGTGGAATTGTTTTACTAGAGAAGCATTTCTAAGCAAAAAGCTCATATCAAACTTTATATGCTAGTTTTCCACAAAACAACAGGGACAATGTCTTGATTGCTGACTCAATGGGTTCTTTCAAAATAAAATGTTTAATGAAATGTGTCCTAAGTCCAATATTCGTTCAAGCAGAGATTGAAACTAGACTGACAATGGTCTATCACCTGTTACATACTCAACAGAACACATTGCTCCAGTCGCAGCTAATTAAAGCACGAATCAACACTGCTTCGATTTCTCCTTGTTCTGAAGCAACATTCTGTATAAGGAAGTAAAAGTTTTGAAAAATACTTAAATGCCAAGAAGTAAACACAACCGTGGACACATGGCTGCAACATCGGTGTTTATTCTTAAAAGTAATATACTGGGTACAACATACTTTCTAAATGCGTACTCAATATGAAAGAACAAACTTGAGTCTGCCTCTTCATGATCTGATTCAATGTCTTCTTTATTTGAATACAAGTTCTGTTTGTCAAGTTGGTGGTGATATCCTAATGATTAATCCCCGACTTGAACGACAGAATATCGGGTTGTTCCTTAAGGTGACATTGTCTTAAGCAAATGTTTAATAAAGGTTTAAACTATGAATTTTATATAAACAGCCTAGCCAATTGATTTAACATAAACTAATTTTACTCGGGCTATCATGCCTAATGATTGATATAAAGAATCACCAAGAACAAATTTACTAAAACAGTTTTTCAAAAATGCCCCAAATCAAGCCTAACTTTAAATCCTAAATGATTAAATGTAACCCCAATGGATCAGCTTTAATATAACAAACTTAAATTAGCCTTGTAACCTATTTGTCTCTAGCTTCGATCTACTGCTTTTACTACCCCTTACTTAAAGCCTAGCACCGTGCTCAGACCAGCAACTTCCAAGCCCTCTCACTGCAACTGCTTGGCAAACGCTCGACCTTTGTTGTCAATGTTGCAGCCGATCTGTAACCTATATAACGCACCGTCGGTCCGTTGTTGCTATACAGCTCCTGCCTGGGTCTATGCCTTTTGCTTCGTGAACTGGTCTTTCGGGTTTCCCTAACTATGGTCGATAACCTGTTTCTTCTGCTGTATGGTATAAGCCACTCCAGTGACGGTGTGCATCAATCTGGACAAATCACACTTACTACCAAATTTCCAGTAATTGATGGTACAAGTCCTTTAGTGACTCTAGGCACCAATCTGGACAATTATACCTTTCACTACCGACTTATTGGTAGCAAAATTAGAATCGACCTGAGTGTCAATTGTGTTTCTCCTCTGCAATTACGTTAAAAAGTCAAGGATATATTCAGTATAAAAGTAGAAAATAGATCATGCAAGCTATGTCAAATACACCTTACAAGATCCACATTTAAAAGCTAGCTTACCCTATGGTAGCAAATGAATGATTAAGCTATATAGCCGTAAGAATGTAATGTACAAGTCGCAAAAAACAGCAAATTGCTACTTCTATACCGACAATACAGTCATACTAGTACAAATATCGGCGGAAAAAAACTATAAATCAAAAGGAAGTGTATGCCTGAATATATATAAAAAACATTAGTGTATTAGTTCAAATTCAACTGGCTCACATAAGTGATTATGCCAAATAGTCGTAAGAATGTGTTGTTAAAGTCGCAAAAACAGCAACGTGCTACTTCTACACCGACATTACAATCATACTAGTCCAAATATCCATAGACAATAGGAAAACTATATAGATCGGCGAAGAAGAATCGTTACCTGTGGGAAGTAAATAAATGAATGATAGCGCTAAATCATATGAATGTAATGTACAAGTTTGTAACGTAATTTGTTTTTAAAAAAGATTCAAGTTCTATGAAATATTTTAATAACGTCTCGTCTTACCATAACCAACCAATTTGACATTTTCTTTTATCATAACAATAGTTTTACTAAAAAGAAATACCATCGGGCGGCATTGATTTTAAATAAAAATAATAGAGTATTAATAAAGGGAGGTAATTCAGCTATGCAACGTGAAAAAAGCATGATACATAAATGAGCGAAATGAAGCAGAAAGTGATCAGAATATCATTACATGCTAAATGTTACAAACATATCAAATAACATTAAATTTCACATGTTTAACAAATTATTCTGACACTGTTGCACCTTAATGCTTTCTTCAGGTCATTCATCTATCAATGGGATTATAGCGTAACGTACAATCGGAACATTTACATACATTTCTCAGTCATGTCTGTTGGCACAAAATTTGCTTTTAAGATTAAATGTATTAACTAGGTATGAAAAGAGCTCCAGATAAAGGAGTTTCTCTGTTTGAGTTTCTAATATATTGCATTGATCTGCAAGAATACTCGTCATGCTGTTTCACCAGCCTTTGTCGACTGTATTTTCTGGTAGTTGCCTCAAGCCAGAATGTTGTATGCATACCTTTTTCCAAGTATGTATTGTAGAACATTAATTAAATGGTCTCCAAAGGTTCTGCTATCAGTATTTTATGTACATGACATTACAAGCAAAAGCATTATGTCAATGAAAAGAAAGTGTTCTATCCTGCTGGCATATTTTTCAATGTTTGATCCTTTGCAATACATGAAAAGGTTGCAGACTTGTTGGATGTCCCCAAGCTTCCATCAAGGTTAAAAGTTAAAGTCGCAGATCCAGACTTTATGGTTAAACACGTATCTTACATCTATATCTTTACTCTGTGCAATGACTGTTAGTTTACTGTGCATCTGCCTGTCAATATGCACTGACTATACCTTCTCCTGTGTCCTGACTTTCATTGTTTTTTTTGCATTGGACTAAATGCATTGAACTAAGCTTCGGAAAATAGCTGGACATACCCATTTTCACACTTTGCTTATTAAACTTATGAAAACAATCATTAAGAAGGGCTATAATCCAACAATATTACAACGCACAGCATGTTTGGTGGTCAACCCTTTTACAGTTTGTCATCAGGCTTCCATCTTCGCTTGTGTGACGACAAGAAGGTCATAGTACTCCATAAAGACTACTTTGAAAGCCGGAAACTGAAGGAGTATGTCGCATATTTGTATGGTGCCCGTTTTGTCGTGCCCTTGATGGCTGCTCTACTGTTACTCTGACTTCTGACAAGTCGTTGATTACAGTTGACGATTGGCGAAAACAGTATATGCTTTTTATAAGTCTATGTTTTACATATATTTTACAACTGGATTTGCCATCGCTGATGTTGTGGAGCAGTCAGACGGGGATACCGTTCATCTTCACTGTACGTCTGGTGTAATGATGATGGGATAAGAGTAAGGCGCCCCAAAACCGGTTTAAACCCCCCAAGTGGCGTGTTTGCCACTAACCGTTCCAAGGCGATACTCCTATCTTCACCCTAGATTTATGTCTGTTGTTGTCTATGTGTGTCTTCTATATGTGGCGTATTTTTGGGCTCGCGTGTATGTGTGTGTGTGCGCGTGTGGGAATGTGCTTGTTTCTGTGCTATTCGGTTGACTGTTTGTTTTGTATGTAGTATGTCCTGCAAGACGCTCTTATCTACTTCTATATGGTATTTTGAGGAATAAGCTAAGTGAGTTCAATCTTGTTGTTTTGCAACATGTCTTCTATGAGTTCTCTTAACTTTGATTGTCCTTTGTCAGTAGCATTGCATACTTGTGCTTGTATAATAGAACTCGCAACAGCTGTTTTTGCAATGTTCATGTGAGACTGTGCTTCCTCTTCATTAGCATCAAAATCATTCACTATCAATTGTTCACCCACTGTCACAAGGTATTGAATGGGTATTCCATCTCTGGGTATAGGTCCAGTGTTTGCCTAGTGTTCTAAACATGCGCTGGAATATATGCATCGTTGTACAAACCGTGCTAAATTTATTGCTAGAATCATTGGACAGTAAGCCTTTTTTGAATTTTTGAACACATGTTTTATGGCTTACTTTTGCATGAAATACAGTCCAGCCGGGTCATTTTTTTCAATGTGATCATTTCGAAGAGCCTTATTAACATCATACTAAACTCAATATTTACAGTATCTAAAGCTCTTCCCTTTTTGTGCTTCTTTGTGCAGAAAAAGAACCACTGATAATCGACCTTCCTTAACAAATGCATTAAACCGGCTGCTTTCCTGCCAATATGAGACACTCTATGATCTCAATTGTCTAAAAGTATATGATTTTAATCTAATAGGGATAGATGTTGCCCAAAGACATATACATATTAGTGTTACCATCAACCTGATAGAAACCATATTTATAATATCAAGGTGTTTGTCGTCTTGTGACTTCAGTTTTATAGGCTAAGACCAAGACGATTTGTGCTTTATACTTTTTTCTAGGCCCTATGTAAGTATTGTCTTAACAAATTGCAAATACGTTTGGGTGACGTGTTGGTTACTTCTCTTTATGTCAGTCAGGTTTGTTTTGTCTGTTATACAAGAGGTTTCAGCAGTCATCATCCAATTTACAAATGTACATAGTCCCTCAGGAACTATTGTCCTTTCTCTCTATGTGATAATGGTCCAGTGGCTGAATCTCAATTCTATAGAACAATATTTTTTTCCATACTCTGATATATAGGCTGTGTGATACAAAATGAGTTTAGCAGTCGAATGTATAACACCATTCAGCTTAAGGTCTATGTCGATGATGATAGCAAAAGTAGAAAATAGATCATGCAAGCTATGTCAAATACACCTTACAAGATCCACATCTAAAAGCTAACTGACCCT
>JAULCE010185639.1:0-11564 GCA_032359355.1 Macoma nasuta | reverse complement strand
TCATAACTTTATCAACAAAATATTATCATATGCACTAGATCGTGATTTTTTGTTTAGCTCGAACTTCGGTTTCGAGAGTCCCAATAAGTTCGAGCTAACGAGGTTCGGCTGTAATACGATTATAAAATCCAGTAGTACTCGTAATTATTAACCCCGACTTAAACTTTAGGCACGAATAAATTATATGGTGGTTACGTCGGTATTATATACATATCCGTGACTGGTTCTTGCCGCTCGTGCATGATCGTAAGTTTACGATAAAAGTTACGGAAATCGATCAATGTACCTCAGATTAAGATGATGGCTGAAATGCTGTAAAACTCGTGGCCTAGTGGAATCAACTCTGGACTCCTAAAATTGAGGTTCTGAGTTCGAGTTCCCATCGTGGCAGGTTTGTTTATGTATTTATGAGTGTGTGTTTAAACCCGAATGCGAAGCCAACAAACGAATTGCACGGGCACCATAATTTTGAAGTCGTTTTGTTCCACATCATAGTTGAGTAAATATTCTATAAAATGTATGCAATGAAAAGGTGAAATTAAAATTATAAAGAATAAAGAAACAAACAAAGGCAAGTATCTTAATTCTTAAATCTACTCTAAAAGAATTAACAAATTCTATACGGAAATTTATTTTAATCATATTCGAATGAACATTGTTTTTAAAAAAATGTGTTTGGTAGGATTGAACTCGATGGATCGCGACTGACCGATTTACATTTGACCAGCTGTTCTACCAACTGAGCTATTATCGCTTGATTATTATTTGATACACAAATGAAGTAACACTGTATTGTGGAGTTAACCCCTTCACTGCCAGGCATGTTGTGCACATGCGCAATATTTGTTCTACTTCCGCTTTGTAATTAACACACTCCCTCGACCTTAAGTAAAACCATTAGTCAGATGTCAAAAAACTTGGATCCGAATGAGACGCCGAGTTTCTCGGCGTCTCATTCGGGTCCAAGATGTTTGCATATGTTACTGCCCTCGGGGTAAGGCAGTGAACGGGTTAAACACTCGCCTAATAAAACTGCTCCTGTATTTTACTTATCGGCAATCATCGGAAACGAATACGGAAAAAACGACACTTGAATTAGACAGACAACCCGATGTGTAATTATGCTTATTAGAGATGTCAGGTCGGGGTTTATAATTTTGGATAATAAAGACTTGCTAGGGTAAACTAGCGGACACAACCGATTGATGTTTTGCATAGAACACCGGTTAATTAAACAATTTGCAAGGCAAAATCATAGCATTCACATTTCTAAGGCACAGTTTGATCTGTGAGCTCACTCACTGTAAGTGCAGATATTTAGAGTAGAGACATCCGAAAACCAATTCATGTTTTCAGGCTAATCTTTAAAAAGTCTCAGACAACAAAATTTGACAATTACATAATAACCCTTAACCCGCTGGGTCATTTGTCGTCTGCTCAAACTTTTGTCTGCTAGTTTTTTTTAAACGTGTCCGATTTGTTTCAAATTTGATGAAACAATTACTCTTGTGTCAAATAGCTTGGTTCCGGATCAGAAGTCGAGTTACGCTGATCTGATTTGAAGCTGTTTGCAAAACTAGCCACACTTGTTTCATTCGTGAATAGCGGGCTAATGGTTAACGTATACAGATATACGTGACCCGGTTGGAACCCGTCCAAAATTATGTTCATACCCCAGTAATCATCTTTATAATCATCCTTCTTCCTTAGAGACTTTTCACAAAACTGACTATATATATAAAAATAACATCTATATAACATTACTCTTTCCTAATGCAGATATATTCCTCAAAATAAATTAAGGGTCATCAGAATTTCTTGTTTTAGCATTAAACTCACATACTCACACAATTTAAAATCGTAAATGACCAAGTTTTGTAAGACTTTGAAAATGATCAATGCATCTTTCTATAAATAGATGAACTGTGGACTCAATTGTTTCCAAGAGATATACACTATTAAAAAGGGTCTTTTTACCCAAAAGTTATATGAGCAATGTTGAGCTTCTTTTGACAAGCTTTTTTTATATTCAAACTATTCCCGAAATAAAACAAATGAGGTAAACGCAGTTATATTAAAAACGTGCATTTGTATGCCAGTTGCTGACACACATGCTCGAAATTATTAGAAATAGTAGTTTGGGACCATTTGGAAGCTTGTCTCAGATTTTTTGTGACTTTGTATTTTTTTGCGCTGTTTTTTATAAAGCAGGTCAACACTGCTTGTATATTAACAACGGGTTGTTGGGACTTCAAATAAGATGTAACAATGGCGACATTGCATTTGGTGTGTAAAAGGAAGTGGTTTTGACAATATCGAAAATTGAAAATTTTGAAAGTCTAACATTTTGTCCGGAAATATTCTATAGGCACAAAAAGATAGGACTATGAAATGATTCATGTGTTAAGGCCACTGTTTAAGTTCATACTTTTCCGTTTAAAACAAACTAAACAGGGGATGGCCCTTACTTTATTTTGAGGAGTATAGTTGTTAAATATTCACGAATGAACGGTACTTGTTTGCAGCAATTTGACACGCCGAAATACTCGACGTCTAATCCAGCAATAAATCACTCTACATTTACATTTACTTAGAAATTGTCAAAAATATATATACTGAAAGTTTGCATTTGTCACAGTTTATCAACGTGTTTCGTTTTCTCTGCAAGCTAGCGGCGGAATTTGTTCTTCAGACAATTATTGACGCCTGCAATCTGATTCGCGGCCACAAAAATTAGGGCCTGGTCAAAACTTCAATACATTGCCATCACGCCCGGGCATTTTTTTTCTGGAAACATCAATCAATAACCAGCACTATTTTTTCAACGCTTCAGATCACACACTTATTACCCCGCATGCAAATGTCTACGGCGGTTGAAGTTTTAAGTTCAAGGTAAAGTGCGCCTCTGTAATTACCTATAAAAGGTGTTGACAATAAGCCTGGCGACCGACATACGCACTTATACCAAAGAGCAGCAGACACCGTGCAGATCTCAAACAGCAATATTGAATTTGGCTATGGCGCTTTTCGGAACAACCGAGGTAGGGCTTAAAGCCACAGGAACGACAGCTAATGTTCCGGACGATCCAAGAGCGAAGCTCATGTATTATTTGAATTGCGTCTGTGGCTTATTGGACATGGCAGACGACCAGGATATAAACAGGTTGAGGAGCTATGGAAACTACCAGAATCTGCGACGTCAAGAAACGCAACTTCTCTGGCAAATGTGCTTGTTACTCAGTCCAGATGTGTTGGATGACAAATGCATATTCCAGAGCGACGCTTTGTGCCGAGATAGGTCCAACGAGTTCTACGACGTTTCTGCGGTTCGGAATAACCTCCTTGTGGCTGGAAACGTCGTGATTGGCGGACGACGGAGACAGGTGACGAAGATAATGACGTACAAGCGGAGCTGGCTGCAGAAGTACTACACGGAACCGATGGAGAGGCTGCAGGATGAAGGCTGTGCCATATTGTAAGCACAGACGTGCTTGTTTGACGATTAAGACCGGGCGGTGAAAAGGCCCAGTGTTTTTCCTATCCCGTTCTTCACGACTATGGTGATTTATTTCAAACAACGTATATCCAGATCATACGCCAAGTAACTTACTTGGCGTCTGATCTTGATCCAACCTGTTTGACAATCAGACAAACGTTTTTCATATTTCTGAAAATTCTGAGAGTTTTTAAAAATAAAATGTAGGTAACGGCATTTTGAGCAGACAACAGTTTTAGCAGCGGGTTAAGGGTATATTTTTGTATGCTGTGTCAGACATGTTGTGCAAAAGTGGAATAACAAGGAAGCGTATTGTGAAACACTCAATTTTGGTTTTAGACAAGTATTTCTGCAACGGTATCTCTGCAACGGGATATCACTGACATATGCTTTCTTAGTTGTGTTTGTGTTTATTTACACTTATTTCATTATGACAGGCTATTATATCAACGTTTAACCATCTATACAGCGAGTGTTGCTGCATGAAAACCAACCTTAAAGGCGTTTGCGGCAGTTACAAACCTCGGCTCTCGCAAGAGTTACGTAACACCGGTGTACGAGCGATTCACACATGTTTTGTATAAATATTTATAACTAATTACTCATAAAACGATTAATCAAATGCAATGTGAAAAATGCATATGCATTTTCACATTGCATTTAATTAATCGTTTTATGAGTGTAATGGTAAATGGCTATATATGGTTCTAAACTATGGAAAAGTGTGCATTCGGTCACAAGAAAAGTGTCAATACAATCTTAAAAATATCGGTGACCCCTATTTTTTTCATATTTCAACAAGTATTTGCATGAGCTTTCTAACTACAAAGTTTCAGCAAAATCTATTATTTAGAAAAAAAATCACCCTTACTGCCGCAAACACCTTTAACCCACACCGTGCTATTCTCGACTGTTGTGATTATTACAAAAAGCTTGATGCAGACCAGGCGTCGAGTTTTCCGGCGTCTGATCCGGATCGAAGTTATTTGACCCTCACAGAATTGAATCAAATTAGTAGAGTTTTACAAATTTTATGCAGGTGAAAGTTAAAGCAGCGGACTGCTGTGGGAGGAACACAGTTAAAACAAAATAACGATCAATAGATACTGATTATCTATACAAACATTTTGGAGCCAGCTCAGACACCGGAATACTCGGCATCTGACCTGAGTCTAAACAGTTTTGCACTCATAGTTGTAAGATCTACAGACATGACTAGACACTTGTGTTTTTAATATCATTTGTTTTGTATATGCATTAGGTTAGCGTTTGAACCGTATTATATAGCGTTATATTAATACATTGCAAACAATGTTATGGAAATAAGGTGCCGCGGTGAAAACATTGTATTATATTAGAATGGATTCTATTAAGAGTGAGGGGAAACTCTTTTTGGTAGTATATTATGTTGAGACTGATCAGGCGCCACTTTGGTAACCTAGTGAGTGATTTTAGTCTTCACTGTTTACAACCAGAGCCGTACCGCGGCGCTTGTATATTTTTGTTTGAAAGTTATATACCACTTGATGTAATATAGATACAGTTTGCTTTCTTACTTTCACACCCTTATTCATTCACTTTTAAAAGTATTAAGCTCAACCCAAAATATTGATAACATTTTTTTCCATAAGCGTATATAAAATATTTTGAGATATCCATTTTCTGAGAGGTGAATACTTAATAAATGTGATGTATGACATTTTTGGTATATATGAGCGTCGCTGTACAATTTCCAACCTTAACTCATTATCTCCTAGTAACGCATAATTGCGTATCTACTGTGGCTGACATTTGAAGAGATTATGAAAAATAGAGCATTTGCTCCTCTCGAGCAAATGCTCTATTTCCCATAATATCTTTAAAACCATTGACATTAAGTAATACTTTGTATTTGAGATTATGTTTAGTAAGCTAAAAATAGAATAATGACGTCAACAATCTAAATATAGTATAGGGTATTATGAGTTAAGGCGTTTTCATCATTGCAGACCTATTGAAAACATTGTGTTTGATCTAGACATAAATTATTTGGAATGGTTGAGAACGAACTAATTTTGGCTCTGATGTGTAGCAAACAGCATAGATTCTGGAAAAAAACATGTGGTGGTTTGTCTGTGTTTACACTGTTTACATTGTTTCAATGTTGGTATTCGTACAGTAACGTTCACATATCTTCAACTTTTTAACCAATACTGCTATTTTTTGCATCTAATAAACATTTGTGTATTTGCATTGTCCTGTTGTTTTTTACCAATGAATACGCAACATATATGTAGTGCAGTCAATACCAACAGTTCGACTCAATCGATCATTTCTAATATCCCACAGGACCAAGTCGATTGGATGAGACGTTTAAAGTAAAACCGATGTCCCATGTATCGGTGCTATACACTTTTCTTGTAAAAGAACCAGAGGTCAAATGAGCCCAACGTTTTTAGAAACAGATACAAATAATCAAACAAACAAAAACAACTAAAACGAACGTTTCGAAATAAGCGGGGAAAAGATAACCGATAGCGGGCTGAAGCAATGAAAGATAAAAATGTGTTTTTAATGCTTTAGCCATTTTCCTTCAATTAATAGTGTCACCTCTTTAAGATAGAGAGAGAGAGAGAGAGGGGGGGGGAGATGAGATATAGGGATGTACATTTCCTCCATGGCTTATATCGTTGTAATACTTCCCGGTGTGCAGAAATACTTGTACCGCTTGCACACTTGACATCAAAGAGTCAAATAATCATTTCAACTGCCGTTAATTGATGACATTGCTGTGATATTTAATACAAGAAGGAACTCAACAAGTGAACCATATGTGATCGAACAATCGAAAGCATAGTGTTCATGGTGAGCTTTAAAGGCGGCGTCTGAACTGGAACTTCATTGTTTGCATCAAATTTTTGTCCCAATTGTATAGGCTTCAGAAAAACATATTTATTACATGTTACCAAATACCTACACAAACTGTTTTGACCAGGTCAGACGCTGAGTTACTCTTATCCGACTCCCAACAGTTGACATTCTTAGCAACCATATGGGCGCCTTATAAAGAGCATCAAGTGTATTTTGTGAGTTTTTAACTAATTCTCACGCCACGGTTCCGATTCCGGTTTCAATTTAACAAATCGTTACTGTTATATGACATATTGACAATACTTCGGTCTGTCTTGAATATTTGATTGCTATGAGTGTTCAACAGTGTGGTGTGGTGCCGAGTAACTCGGTGTCTAATCCAAACAGTTATACGGCTGATAAAGAAAAAGTACATGTTCATTGTGCACGCTTATATTAGTATGAACTTTAAGTTTTGAAAACACACATTTTACACTAATAACTGCTTAGGATATTCCAGTAGTAGGTCTACTTCCGTCTACATTCAGCGACCATCATGCCTTCTAAGTAATATATATTGCACTGCTTCCGCGAGTTTGCTCACTATATATGAGTGCATGCATGCGCACGAATGTATGTCACGGGACGGGTTTAATCAAGATCACGTGTGAATTCAGTGCAATATATGTTTTTATCATGGCCTGAACCAATGATTTGGAATCCATGGGCGTGTCCGATAAGTCACGCGATAATTTTTAATGGTACGCCCTTGATCACGTGACTAATGTGCTGAGCGAATTTCTAAAACTAGTTCAAAATACGTCGCGTCATATCATGCAATCAAGCTTTGACCAATCAAAAGTGCCATGCAAAAACAATACCTACGCGGATATCTAATACCGGAACACTTGCACAGTTATCGTCATTATGCAAGCACCGCCCCTTCCAAAATTCGTGTATCGGATTTAAACTTTAAAAAATCCTATAATAAAACTCCTGGGCCATGGTACAACTGCCGGTTATTGACTGGTCATTTTTAAAGACTGTCATTCTGCTGATACCTGTACATGTACAATTTACAGAATAGACCACCGACATGACAGCTCCTTCAGATCTGGGCTACACAGTTTACCCACGTCTGATTTATGGAATTTCGGGGATAAATGGGTCACTCTGGCGAGAAGCCACGAGGTCAAGAAGAATACCAGGAAGTACGAAATTTTGCACACTTGCCAAGCCGTTAACCGATATATGAAACTTCGCACGAAGAGCTAGTTGTGAATTCTCTGATTGTCCAATGAAGGATCACAAACTATATCAATAGAAAACCATATCGACTTTAATACATGAATTAAATAAAAACAATCCCGTTATCCGCTTCTCTGTTCAGGGTTTCGTTTTTAAAACGCAGTCTAAACGGTTACCAATATCAACGGTAGCATTTTATTTGATACAGAAACGCAATTCTTTATCGTGTCCACGCTAACGTAATGCAAATGAAATGCAACTAATATGGAAAAGTGACAAGTGTCTGACTTATTCTGAATATTTAATAACTGTCAGTGTCAAATAATTAAGAGACATATCAGACACCGTGTAACTGTTTGTACAGTTTGACAGTGTTCAGTGTCTAAAGCGTAAGAGGTAAATAATAGCGTTTATTCTACTGTAAACAATTATGTCAACTCTAAATTTATGTTTCCACAAATGTATTCTGAATGAGTCGCTATCCTTTAAAGAGTGCGTATACCAGCCTCTGCGACTTCGACGCAGCATTTAAACTGGGTCTGCACTGTTGTACAATTGTCATAAATACACTCCGGTACAGGACCAAACACTACAGAGCCTGGTTAGATAGAAGCTGCTTTACACTGTTACGATGCAACAAGACCCGGTTTTCTGTGCCTCATTACAAACAGTCGATGCCCGTTATGTTGTTTGCGGGGATATCTTTTTGTAAGTTATTTTATAATTGAAAGTAGATAAGAAGGTCTTGCAAGAAATACCACATACAAAACAAAAAGCCACCCAAACAGCACAGAAACAAGTACTTTCTCAGCACATTCATACACGCGCACACACACATTCATACACGCCAGACCAAACATACGCTACATATAGAAGACACACATGGTCAAAACACAGACATAAATCTAGGGTGATGATAGGAGTACCGCCTTGAAACGGTCAGTGGCAAACACGCCACTGGGGGTTTAAACCAGTTTAGGGGCGCCCAACCTCACTCTTATCCCATTATCACCCCATCAGACGTACAGTGTAAATAAACGGTGTCCCCGTCCGACTGCTCCACAACATCAGTGATGACAAATCCAGTTGTAAAATATATGTAAAACAGAATTATTAAAAACATAGACAGTTTTCGTCAATCATCAAATGTACTCAATGACTGGTCAGAAGTCAGAGTAACTGTAGAGCAGTCATCAAGGGCACGACAGAACGGACACAATACAAATATCCGTCATACTACTGCCGTTTCCGGCTTTCAAAGTAGTTTTCATAGAGTATTATTATCTTTCTGTCGTCGCACAAGCGAAGAGGGAAGCATAATGACCTATTGTAAAAGGGTTGATTATCAAACATGCAGTGCATTGTAATACTGTTCGATCATAGCCTTTCTTAATGATTTTTTAATACGTATAATAAACAAAGTGTGACAATGGGCATGGCATGTCCAGCTATTTTCAAAAGCTTGTAAATCACATCAATGTCACTTCAATCAATGTCAAGTTGGTTTCTGGTTAATTTCTGTTTAAGTTGGTTTCTGTTTTGTAAATTATGCATTTTAATGACATATTCTAAAATGATTTTACACACCTGTCACAAAAACTAGTGGATGTACCATCTGTAACTCCTATGCCTTTATGACAAATGTCCAGGCCAAACATCATGTCAAGTTCGTTTCCGCTCTATGCTTATTGACAGCTTTACAAATTATTCACATACATGTTTACCATGACAAAAGTGTTTAGATAAGCCCGTAACTTATTACTTCACAGAAGTGCCTTTGTAACTAATATATATTGAAAACATTGTAGGAAACGATGCATTTGCTCGTTAAGAGCAAATTGCATTTTTATTTTGCCTAGATTTTCATATTTTTCATCAGATTATTTCCGTTCGAATAAGTCTTAAAATAGCTCGTGGAGAAGAGGGTTAATTATTTGCTGTTTTAGGAAATGGAAAATTTTCTCGTCCAGAGCAAGTGCTCCTTTTCCTACAATGATTTCAATACAATTTAAAATTGGCATTTTTCTTTTGCCTAAATTTCATAATTTACATCAGATTTTTCTTTGTAGATTACTTTTAAAATATCATGTGGATGAAAAGGTTAGCTCCATACACACGACTTTTAGCGTCTTCGTAGCTGGTGACTTGATATCAGTATGGGAAAGTGAACATATGCTCTAAATAACATGTTCTATTTTCGAATATATTTTCAAAGCCATTCAAAAATAACGTTTCTTTGCCCCTAGGTAATCTTCCTTATACAGTAGAACCCCTCTTATACGGCCACTTTATGAATAAGAATGGCGGTCGCTATAGACAGTTAGTAGCTTAATGTAGATCAAAAGTAAAGCAGAAAGCTCCTATGGGAGCTTTCTGCATTACTTTCGACCTGCATTATGGTGCCACCTGTCTCTAAGGTTGTCTATATGGGTTCTTTTAAGTGGTCGCAATAGAGGGTTGTTACTGTAATTATATACGGTAATTGAGACGAGTCTTTAAAACGTATATTTAATAAAATGTTAAGACGTAGAGCTAGACATGCCAACGTGCTGCTTAACCACTGCTTTCCCCGACCCATCGTGACATATGCAAACATTTCGGATCCGGATGAGACGCCGGTTTACTCGGCGTTTTATCCGGATTCAAGCTGTCTGACACTCGGCCCATATTTTCGCATACTTGCTGCGGCAGTGAAAAGGTTAATACTATGTGATACAAAATTAGCTTGACAACCACTCCCAGTGCATTAAGTATTTATCCTTCTAACAGGAAATTGCACTGGGATCTCGGTCGATAATTAAAGTTCAAGAGGTGACGAAACAGAGGAAGTAATGATGGTTCATTTGCCTGTTTTACCGCAATATACGTCTTGGCCAAATGAGGAAACTCTGTAACACTTGTGGAGAACCTAGCTTTCGCATTCTAGAAGATTTGCTATTTTGAGATACGTGTATGTAGTTGAGCGCTTAAAAGCTGTTTAACTCTTTCGGCGCCATATTTAAAATTGTCGGTTGGGACTATTTTCAAATAAAATATTTTAGCGGAATAAATCACAGAGACGATTAGATATTTGTTGTATAATCCGAAATTGTTAATACGGGACTAAAATTTGTTGCAAAATAGTGAAGTCCCAGATCAGACGCCGCCTTGTAAGACAGCGTCAGATCTGGGATTGCACTATTTTCAATGGCGCATTTAGGGGACTTTGGCGGTGAAAGAGTTAATCTTTCATCTTTAGATACCCATCTTAAATTATTATCCATCTTAAATTATTGCCCCAACTGACTGCCAGTAAACAATTCCATCTTTCTGTAGCAATCAAAATGTCAGTGCTGTGGCAATCAAGTGTAATGAGAAATCCAAAGTTTTAGATTGAGCAAAATCTCAGCTTGGGAAGTTGAGTGTAAGTCAGTCCCAGTTAAACAAATCTTAACATTTCAAAACATTGGTTGCATGTGAAAGTTTGAAATCTCTCTCAGACTATATAAATTTTCACGGTTTATTATGTCACAATATGTGATTGCTAATCCAAGTAGTATTCATAGATGATGTAATGAAACTTACTATATTTTAATATTTGACAAGTTCATGGTTAACTTACAGCCTCGGGTAGGTCACATCGGAAGACGTGGCACTGGAAAAGGGCCGAATCTGCATTGTCGCCGTGACTGAAGGTGAAGGCGAAGCATCGTTTCTCGCTGCTGTCCGCTGGACCCCGGGCACAGAAGAGGATCCTGTGGATCTTGTAGCTGGATATCTCCACGTCAGTGTCGGGCTCCAGCAGTCTGAAAATACAACGAATAAACCATTACCTCACATGTATTTTTATAGATTGGTCCACAACAAATGAAAGCATCTGAAGAGAATGATGAATATCTCAGGGAAAGAAAAATGCTAATATTGGGAGGTTTTGAAAATATTGAGGGAAATGAAGCATTTGCTCATCATGAGCAAATGCTCCATTTCCCACAATGTTTTCAAGTCCTCTGAC
>JAULCE010185528.1:0-11565 GCA_032359355.1 Macoma nasuta | reverse complement strand
TTTCGTTGTGCACCATGTCATATATTATACTCTTGATAGAGATGGGGAGCTGGTGGGGGCGGGGGGAGGGGGAGGGGCAATGGTTTGGGGAAATTATTTTTCTGTGATTTTCTTTTACTTGATTGATGATCTGGTGCCAGTGATCTGACAAGGTAAGTCTGTCAAAAGACGGGCGTATAGCAAGAGTGATAAAACACAAAATACGGCCATCTGGCAACAAAATTATCTTAATCCATGTGGTCTTACCACCAAATGAAGATTTTTATTTGTTGACGGATGCATGATTTTACTAACGAAACAAAATATTATTATCAAAAAAGGGACATAACTCTGCAGAAAGTTGGTAAATGTTAATGAGGATCGAACTTGCACAGGATCTTTTGGCAACAAACATGTATGTAAAGTTTGATGAGGATTAGATAAGCGGTTCTCCAAACGTTCCCGTGACAAAGATTTTTTTTTAAGTAATTTCAACAGAGATAGGGCCACAACTCCGACGAATTTGATGGATATTAATGAGGATCAAACTTGCACAGGATCTTATGGCAACACATATGTGTGTACAGTTTACTGATAAGCGATTGGATAATCGGTTTTTCGAAAAGTTCCCGTGACAAATTCTTCTTTAAGTAATTTCAACATTTGATCAGGGTCTTCACTGTCAGAACTGTTCCATAAGCTGTTTATAAAAATATAGTAAAGGAAAATTGCGAATACTGAAGTGTACTGAAAACATTTAGGAAAGGAGCAGTTTCATCCACAAGAAAAGGGGCTGATGAAGTATAAAAATCTTGCAAAAAAAAATTGATTGATTTTTATTTGAATTGAAAACAATACAGGAATAGAAACATTTGCATGTAACGAGCAAATGCTACATTTCTTACATTGTTTTCAACATTTTTCAGTTGCACTGGTGCCACTTGTGTGGATAATACAACATTTGTTCTGTTCGTTTTATTTTTTCAATTTGTGAGGAAGGACACATATATTTTCCTCAGCTATTTCTACTTCTTTCCTATTATTGATAGACTGTACGTACTGTGACTCGGTAATAGAATATTTTACAGCCGCGGTTTAATCATGAATTGATGCTAAATAACTCATTCTGCTAATCATATTCACAAAATGATGAATAATTAAGTCATTACAAGACAATGACAGTTTAAGATGTATATTTCACACAGGAAGAATGCAAAAAAGTAAAAATTGTTGAGATAACATTTGCCGTGGGAGGAAGGAGGGATAACAGTACCAGTCTGGATCTACTTTTTTGTAAATAAAATATATGGTTTGCTTAGAGTGATGCTGTAACTATATGATAATATTGTCAGTTAATATTATGTTGATGGAGTTTGAATCTCAATGTCAAGCCTTTCTGTATGTGTTATGACACTTTTTCTAGTTTTCCGATAAACTGCATATAGCAGCTAAAAACTATTTTGTCAAAAAACAAATACGGTGACCCCTATATTTCATGCCTGCTATTGGTTTATAAAGGCTTAAAGTTTTTGTATGAAGAAAAAATCGAAAACATCTGGATGTTTGAACATTTAAAAAACAACTTTGAAAAGTAATCATGGTAATTTTGTTCCTTATTTCTAATGTTATGGGTATTTTCTGTATATAATCAGGTTTTTGTTTTTTATAGCTGCAATTTTGACCATCTGTTGCTTTTTGTTAATGAAATACAAAGTATTGCCAACCAAATGATGTGTAAACAAACTAAAATTGGGAAATAACAATATATTGTTTTTACATTCAATGTTATGTCTATAAAAAGGTAGCCGCACCTGACGAACAATGAGGTACAATAAAGAAAGCTATTTTTTTCTAAGGATAGTGACCTTACTTTTTTTCATATTCTTATGTCATATGCCATATACTAACAAGACATTTTTTTTTAAAATTCTGGATGTTACTAAAAAATGCTGTGACTGTAGCGATTGTCTTTAAGTTGTCATTATCAATCTGTTATTTTTTGTCGTCTGCAAAGAGCATTCTTCTATAGGATTTGTTAAGTATATATATATACATATGTTTTTCTTTAAAATAAATGTTTAGTATCTACATTTGTGAATCAAGTGATGCATCGCGTTGTTCAGTGTCACATCTGTATCTAGATTGTTTACTCAGAATTCACCAATTCGCCCTCAGCTTGTAGAATATTAATTATGACATGTTTAAAGATTAAATAAAATAATTTTAGCGGTCCAGTTATATGTTTTGTTTGATTTAGCGATTCGCATATTGTGTATATAAGCAAGTATATGTTGTATTCCAATGACTTTCGGTAAGAACGTTATCTGATATGTCCTATAAGTACACGGTAAAACGACCAATAACATAAATTGAACATGTGTGCTTACTTTCCTGTCTTACCTACGAAGAAAATTTAAAAAAGAGTTTCGAACAGGTTTCTAACTTTATTATTTATTTTTTTTATAATAAAAGCTTAGTCGTATACTTAAAAGGAGATTTTCTCAAATCTTTTAATCTCAAAAGCGAACGAAAATTACGATAACACTTCCAAAAGTCGTAAGTGATGTTTAACATTTCTTACCGAATATTTACAGAGGAGTTTGCTCACACAGTCAATGGTATTGTTTCCAAGCTCAAACAACATGCAGACTGATAGTGAACTAGCTTGATAAATAAAAACCCTTTCCCCACAAAACTTAAATTGTCGGTTGTAAATTGGTTTGGATCAAATATTTCAACGTATTAAATGACATAAACTATATTTTTTATTCCTAAACTCTTATAATCGGACTAGTATATGTGGTAAAAAAATGAAATCCTTGATCAGACGCTGCATTCTAAGGCAAAGCCTTGACTACACTGATTGCAGTTGCTGTTTGAGTCCCAAATGGCAGTTAAACATTTGTATACGCGATGAACTGCTAAACCATTTAAACGACTCACACATAGCGTAAATGATATGACCTTTTTAAGAATGTTTTTCAATAAGAATTCTTTTGATCAGATTATTGACATACATGTATCTTTAAAAGTGCTGAGTACAATTGGTCCATTTTCCCCTATGGATATTAATGAGTCGTAAAACAAAACACCAGTTTGTCTAGATATATGCAATCCCTGATGTAGCTATATGATCTGGGTCAAAAATATTAAAGTATAATACAGTCACGCAATGTTTGTGATAAAATGTCGCTGATATGAAAATCAACCAAATACTTTGTTATTTATCTCTCAGTAACAATGTCATTATCCGAGATTTTTTTTACAACTGAGATTGGTATTGGATGCATTGCTAGGTGAAATTTATAATTGTGCTTTTGTGTGGTCCGACACTTTGATAAGCTGTGACAGGGAAGCCTTTATAGTAAGGAACCCAAATTGGGAAAAGTCTTCAAAATATGCTTTTGGTTGCACCTTAATATACCCCTCAAACTGTTTATACTTTTGATAGAGAAATGCTCAAAGCTCATGAAAAAGTATGATGGCCATCTAAAAGCTCTTGCGAACGCATGATATTCAATATAACGTCCAAGATGGCTGCCAATTTTAAAGAAATTGCTCTCGCTAACAATTTAAGATGTACCTATGTCAAATTTCAATAGTCGTCTTGGACACAGTATAAGTTTTGATCACTATGCCTTTGGCTTTTCATATATATGTAAACATCTATTTTTAGCTATATAGGGCAAGGTCAACATCAAGGTCATGAGCCAAATTTGGTTACAAATACCACAATTGACCTACTAACTTTAATGGTATCTTTAAAAGGATAAATTGAATATGGCGTCTATGACGTCGTTTCATCATATTTAACACTTTAAGTGGAGTGACAATCAGAAGATTTTGCAGTTAGGGTGTTCTAAGTGTAGAACAAGCAATGTTATATACCAAACTGTTCATCAGAGTCTCTAGCATAGGACTTTACCGAGATAATTAAGTATCTCTTGGTGCGGACTTCAAAATCCAAGATGGCGTCCATGATCGCTGCCAATTTCAATTTTCTTCATGAACTGCGAAATATTGCGACATTATGCAAGTTTTCTTGAATATTGTAAAAGTTGTTCATTGAAATTATTGTTATTGCAAACAAAATCAAATTAAGATCAAATAAGGACATAGTTAAGGTCAAGGTCATTTCTAGTTTTGATGAATAACTTACTGCACATATTTTCATTGTTTCCCTATTCAAAGTCAGTTTGGGCTTTTCATGCAATTTTAATGGAAACAAATGATCACAGATGATCAGTAAGATATTATTGAAGGCATGGTATACTAAAATGACAAAACACGGATTTCAGAATCCAAGATGGCTTCCAAGATTGTTGCCAGTTTTAGTTTTTTTCATGAAATAAAGACATATACTATAGTTTTCATGTCTTCATGCATACTTTCCCATTTGTTCATTGAAACAATTGTAATTGCACAAAACACTTCAAGTTGAGATCAAATATGGTCACAGACAAGATCAATGTCAATGTTATTTAGAGGTCAGATGGATTTTAACAGTTCAACATCTTTTCTTATATAAAGTCAGTGCATGATTATCGTGCAGTTTTAATTGATAAAATTGGTGACTCATAGTTCATTGTGATATTTGTGTAGAAATTTCACAGACCCAGACATCAGAACAAAATATGACCTCCAAGATGGACGTCAGTTTTTCACTTTCCTCCCTTGAAATGTGAAATATTGCTACGCTACATAATTTGTTATGCATATTGCAACATTTGTACACTAAACCTATCTTAGTTAAATGAAACAACACATTTGGATAAGATATGGGCACATTTAAGTCAATGCCAATTCAAGGTCAGATGAATGTTTCACTACACATATGTGTTGTTTTCCTTATTTCAAGTCAATTTAATTTACTATAAGATTTGAATGATGAATGTTTGTAACAGGTAACTCCTTGTGATATCTGTAAGGGCATTGGCCGGCTGCGATGCTTGATGACTTTCACAAACGTGAATTTCAGATGCCAAGAGTGTGACCCATATAGCTCCAACAGACATAGACAGAGATCGAAATTACTTTTCCTGCTGTAATTTTTTATATACCTTTCGTTGCAAAGCAAACTTGATATTTTCTACATTATTAAATGTACAGGGTATTTCATATGTTTAGACTCATGTGGTCCTGGGCGTGTCTGTGTGGCACAATAATTTGGACCACTGTTTAACCATGGCATGATCGTAAGAAGCTACTTATAGGGTTTGAGTATGAATCTGGAATATCTGCATTTCTGACTCTCCAGCAACCATATGACCTATAAAGTGTCGCGGTGCCGTAAAGCCCAACTCACTTACGCACTATCTTACATATGTTTAAGGTCAGGATGAAAGTCTGGGGCAGTTTAGGGTCAAACCATTGGCAAAACAATTTGAATCTTTACTACATGAACAATGCTTTCACAATGGCATGAGCTAGGAAATACTGTGTTTGGATCACAATATAATTGTCTTTTGCCTATTTCTTGTACCATCTGGTAAAACCCAATCTCTGAACAGGATGAAATTAGAACATTCATTTTTCATAAAGACATGTGCATCTGTGTATTACTTAAAATAGCATTATTGTGTTTGCTTATTCATGCAAGTTTGGATTTAATATTAAAACATATGTAACTTTCAGAGCTTCAATTGGTTGGCCAGATTTGCAAATCTCAGAGGAATCAAGAGTTAGATGTTATGTTTAAAGAATTACCATTTGCTTTTTGCTGGTGCTGTGCGGAAAATAGTTCCTATATTAACTACGGTGTAGATATGTTAGGTTGCAACTTAGAGGGTGTATTTTTCATTCCTTTCTCATTTTACAATTCATTAATGACTTCTCCATTAAAGCACTAGCTCCACTAAACACAAGTCTATATGTCTTCGGGTGATATCATTAGGCTAAAACACCAATGGATTGTTCTTTTACATTGTATTTGTTCCTGTTCTTTAAAAGCTGCATACTCATAGGCGTTTATAAGGAGCTGATATGACACATATTTATATGAAAACAAGCAATGGTAGACCACATACTACTACTTGCTTAAAATTCAGTCAATTTGGGGGTATAAAATAGTGCATGAAGTTCTCGTCATGAGACTGGTCACGCTTTGGGATTAAAATACTTATTTTGAACAGTTGGAAAGGCGACTGAGTCAGAAAGCAAGCTTCTATGATCATGTACAGAAAAGTCGAAAAAAACAGGGAAATTATCTAACAGCTGCAGAGGCTAATTTCTGGTTTTAAAATGAAATTATAATCCATAGCAAGTAGTCTCCATCCGTTGTCTCATGTTATGTGCTACAGTTCTACATGTTTTTTTTATTAAAACAATGACGTGCGTTTTAGCTCGACTGGCCAATGCCAGAGAGCTTATGCCGCGGCGCGGTGTCCGATGTCCTTGCGTGCATCCGTAAACAATTGTTTGTTTACGCAATAAAGTTTGAAGTTTTGATTGTATGTTAGTTCAATTTATACAGTGGTTAGCTGTTTTTGTGAGCTAGGTTCCTTTCAAAAACCATTATATATTATGGATTATAGCCCTTGAAAATGCTAAAATTGCTATAATGCAGCTTGTTCACGCAATAAAGTCTCCATTTACATGTATTTTCCAATCTTCACCAAATTTATACTGTCATAGACTTTCACCCTTAGCTTAAACATATGCAATAAAAAAAAACGTACATTAAATAATATAGGAAATATCAATGTTGCTTTGCAACAAAAAGATGAGTAAACAATTACAGCCGGAAAGTAAGATAAGTTCAGTGTCTAAATGTTGCAATATGCATCAAAACTGTTGTAGTGTAGTAATATTTTATATTTCAAGGGAAAAACTGAAAAACTGACGTCCATCTTTGAGGCCATCTTTGATTATTTAATCTAGGTCTGTCCAATTGCTATACAAATATCACAGTGAACTATAAGTCAATAATGTTCTCCATTAAAATTGCACAATAAGTCCTCAATGACTTTATATACAAAAGAAATATAAGATTTTGCATTGTGAATACTCAACTGACTTCTAAATGACCTTGAACTTGATCTATCCTGTGACTATATTTGATTTAAATTTAAAGTTTTGTGCAACGGAAATGGTTTCAATGAACACATGTGGAAATATGCATGAAAACACGAATACTGTAGCAATAAGTTATTATTTCATGAAGAAAATCAAAACTGGAAACCATCTTGGAAGCCATCTTGGATTCTGAAATCCGTGTTTATGAAAGTCATTTAAATATTTAATGCCTTCATTAGTATCATACTGATCATCTGTGACCATTTTTCTCAATCAAAATTGCAAAAGAAGCTCAAACTGACTTTGAATAGGGAAACAACCAAACATTTTGCTTAAAGTTATTCAACAAGACTCGAAATGACCTTGACATTGACATTAACTGTGTCATCTTTATTTGATCTTCATTTGATCGTTTATGCAATAACAATCATTTCAATGAACTTTTTTTCAATATGCATGAAAACTTGCATACTGTAGTAATATCTCATAGTTCATGTAGAAAACTAAAAATGGCGGCCATCTTGGACGCCATGTTGGATTCTGAAGTCACCAATAATTGTTCAAATAGCCCAGTGGATTCATATACTAAAGACTTTGACGAACATTTTGGTATATAACATTGCTTGTTCTTCTTTTATGACAACTACTCCTTAAATAAGCCACTTTTGGGGCAATGGTCATTCCACACATTTATTTTTTTGTTATGGGTAGTTATTTTGGACGCCATCTTGAGATCTCAGCTTTAATGGCTGGTAAATATATTTAAATATCCTTTTTCTTTTAAAAAGGTCAACAACATATATTGCAGTTTATACTTCTGTAAATATACCAATCTGTATAATAAGTGAAATACAAGTCTTTAGTACAATAACATCCAAAGGAATAATTGGTTTGATAGTGCATGTGAGTAAAAATCTTGAAATTTGACTTTGACCTTGATATTTAGATATATATAAAGTAAGCGAAATAAACGTATTGTCGGGGTTTTTCTCTCAAATATTCTCATTAAACGTCATGTTTATGGAGATAAGTATATCCATACACAGTTTCTGTATTATAAGCCTTTTGTTTAAAAATTGCTGCCATGTTGGTGACCATCTTGAATATCTTCTTTGTCTTCATTGATTTAAACCAAAAATATCTTTTTGATTCTGACCTGCTCATTATCCACCCACTTCTTAAAATGCAACTTGAATGTCGAATGTTTACATTGTTCAATTATACTAATGTTTAATGCATGTTTAATAAGTATTTACATTTTATATGCTTTTCTGCTGAATGTAGGAATTTGATCAGAACAAACGAATCAAGCATTTTGTTTGAAAAGATGGCTTATCCGTGAGTGATGGATTGTTTGTGAATGAAGGCGTGCAATTTACCTGCACATTTCTTAATACAAGATCAAAGGGCGTGAACAGGAATTTGACAAATTGACCAGTCCAAAAAAGGTTTCATGAAATTATATTCGCTATTTACTGAATAATGACTGTGGCGTGGATCTTTCAATTAATCAAGGGCAATAACTCAAAGGAAAATTTCCAATCCAAAAGAAAATGGACAGGCATCATCGCAGTATGTTGGTTCATATTCATTTCAACTTTCATGAAATTCTATCAGCTAGTTACTGAGAATGGCTGCAAACTTGGATTTTTAATAAATCAAGGACAATAACTCTAGGGTAAATTGACCAATCCAAAAGATAAAAATGGCCAGGCATCATTGCAGTATGTTGGTTTATATTTATATCAAGTTTCGTGAAATTCTACCAACTAGTTACTAAGACATGGCTGCAGAATTGGGTTTTTCAATAAATCAAGGTTTAATAAAGATTAATCAAGGGCAATAACTCAAATGAAATTGATCAATCCAAAACGTTTTTAGACAAGCATCATTGCAGTATTTAGATTCATATTTATTTTAAGTTTCATGAAATTCTACCAGCTAGTTACTGTGAAAAGGCTCTGGACGTGGGTTTTTCAATAAATCAATGGCAATAACTCAAAGGAAAACTGACCAATTAACAAAACAATCGACGGGCATCATTCCAGAATAGTGGTAAAAATTTATTTCAAGTATTACAAAATTCTACTCGCTAGTTACTGAGAAATGGCTGGTGACGGACGGACGGACGCGAGAAAGCACGTACAGACGCACGGGCGCGCGGACGGACAACGCCATTTCAATATCCCCGTCCCTTTTTTCATAGGCGGGGGATCATAAACCGGCCAAAGAATTTGACGTTTCAGAGGGAGCCCAATCACTAATAAAGGCATCGGATGTAAAGGGTAATGTCTAATGGAAAATATGCAATGCTTTATTGGTTTTGAAAACAAATGTGGAAAACAGTTACGGAAAACAGTGTGAAAAAATGCTCTTTTTCTGAAAACATTTTCGAAGGGAAGAGTGGTAGGATGAAGATTCTATTAGGTAGTGTCTGATTCTGTAAATAAAAAGCCTGGTAGTGTATGAAGGATTATGGAGAAAAGGTGTGCTGGCTACTGTTGAGCAAACGGATTTTAATGCTTAATTTCTGCCATATGTTTTCCCATTGCAAACAATATAATCCCAGATAAGAACTTATTTTACTTGCTATATAATCGTGGTCAAAAGTGAACACTGTTTAATTTTTTCAATCAAGTCATGCACTTAAAGATTTTCCCCAGGGTTAAGACTTACACACACCTGCAAAATTTAAGATAAGATTAAGATGTTTACTCCACACAATGTACGGTAAAAATCAGGATAGGTGAAAGTATGTTTTACCTGTCCTGAGAACAGGCAGGACATTTTGAAATTTATCAGGTCTTGGGTATTTAAATCTTCTGCGTACCTGTTGATTAAGACTGCATTAACAGTACAATACGGATATCCATATAACTATTCCACTTTAAATAAATTATCTTTTTAATCTTAATACGAACGAATTAACGTTAATGTCAAGTATTCATATCCAAATGATGAATCTAGGAAATATCCCGCTGAATTCAGACAAATAAAGTTTTTTATGACAAACAATGCATTATTTGAGTGTATAGTATTCCAATTACCATGTTATACTGTTCAATGTTCTCCATTATACTGATTGGGACATAAACTGTATACATGTAAATGTATTGTTTACAGACTTGTTCAAAGGCTTCAGAGTGCTTGGTTTTCCGGGCAACGAAACTTTGTACGATGATAAGCAGGGACCAACAACGTTTCACCAGGAGACAGTCATCCAACTCCGAGTAACATCGACCAATCGTTTCTCAAAAATCAAGATTGAGATTTCACCAAACGAAACAGACTTGTTTTTGAACAATTATTCTGCTCTCGAATTGTGTGAGATTGAAATCATTGCAGGTTGGTACTTTATTTATGATGATGGATTCAAACATTTCATCGAACGCAATATAAACAAGCATCGCACGCTATCAAAAGTGATATTGTATAAATCCGCAAGCTATAGAATGAAATAATTTTTATAGTGTCTCTCACGCGCATCCCATCTCTACGTTTACTAAAACGCATATTTACACAATTATCTTCAATACGATTTTACTCCCTACTGATCACCTAAAAACTTGTTTGATGTTTTATCTTAAACCAAAGTATGCATCGTTATAACAGAAGTTACGTGTATGGTTATAATGAAATTGAAACGATTGAATAGATTATTAAACACAACAATTTCAGAGATTATTAATCGATTTTTCTTTATTAATATATAGTAATTCCATCTACGTTTTTGCATTTATGATATCGGACAAAATATCATGGGAGACACGGAGGTAATTTGATACAATGTGTAGAAGTCACGGATTTTGCTCGTAAATTTCTGTCAAATCTAAGTATTGTTCGTGTGTTCGCGATTATTTATATGAGCACTTTTCAACAATCGACAATACGAGCTATATTTCTAAAAAGAAACAACTGTTTTACATATTTGTCTGGATAACAAAACTATCCCGGTTAAATTGAAATAAAGTCACATCTTGACACTACCTTTATCATTGATGTATAAATAAGCGTATTTGAATAAAAAAGACTTACACGGTGTCATTTATAATTATATCAATTGATAAAAAATGACCAATTTGATTTTTTTAATGCAACACAATAGTTCGAAGATTTGCATTTCTCGTAATATTCGTATTTATTCGGCAAAGTTTAAAATCTATCCGAGCGATACCTGTTAACGTTGTGATAATTAATCAAAAGGCGTTACAGTAAATTGTGCAACTGCCCTCGCTAAAAAGAAACCCAGCATTTGTTTTTCAATGAGCACAAACAGAGAGACAAAGGATGGTAATTGGATCTTGCATGTTTTAGTGACGTTAGCATAATTCTTCTTCGCCAATTCACTGCATACCTATTTTTGCGGGTCATATGTGTTAAAAGCAGCTACATCCAAACCTTCATCAGACAATGCTGTTATACCTCTACCACAGACAGAAAGACGAAAGTGACAGAAATGGCATATGTCAGTGTAATTTAAGACAACTTTATCAGAAAAATGATTGCTATAATGATTTTCATTTCGAGAATCGAAACAACGCCCTGCAAACGATCATTGCTTGCTGAAAATAA
>JAULCE010185527.1:0-19165 GCA_032359355.1 Macoma nasuta | reverse complement strand
GAGACTTCAAACTTGACATCTATGTATAGCTGAAGGAGCAGCTCGTACAATTTGAATGGTCATATGAGAAGGTCAAGTTCATTAATTAAGGTCAAAGGTCTAATTTAGGGGTCAACGTGCTACTGGGGGCATACTATATATCCTTTGCTGTGTCAGATGTCCTTTATCTACCAATGGGTTTTATTATTCCTTGCAAGCTAATCGGTTAACATTTTTATTGATCTTAATTTGTGTATAAAGTCTTGAAACATATTCTTTGGGTTAAAACTCCATTTCTTTCCCAATGTACTTCTTGTATGTTATTTTAGTTATTAATTGCAAACACGTTAAGCCAGACCAGACACTTGGAGCCGTAATGGTTGTATATATAGTTAAACTGTTTGGAGCACATTTTGTAATGATTTGTTGCATATGTATGCATAATAATATGTTTATTTAATACAATTGGGGAGAAATGAGATTTTGCCACCATTGTTTGTACAAATATGTTAGCGTGCTTTCTTTCACTGTTCATATTGAATCAAAGGTTTTGGGAGTATATCTGTAAGTTGGAATAACCAAAAGTTTAAATTAAATTTGAACTTTGTGTAATTCAAACTAATGCAAATAGTCCACGGCCAACTTCAACATAACGAGAGTCGACTGCAAATCACAAAACGATAACAACCCACCTGTAAACCCGGGTCAACATAATTGTGCTACATGTAGTCTGCAAAATTCTAAACAGGTAAATTCTAAAATAGGCCTAACCCTTTCCTTAACAACTCAACTATTTTTTTTAGACTTACCCACAAGGAAAGAATCTGATGAAAACAAATGAACATCTAGGCCAAATAAAAAGTATTGAACTAATTGTATCAAGCTGGCTGTTAGAGCGTGACAGAAGCTTGTTATTGAACCTCCTGTCCAACTCCATTGACCTGTGGTGATCCTGATTTATGCTTTTCGTAAATTAATCTATGCAGTTGTGAGTAGAGAGATTATGGTTGATTAAACCTTTTTGCGCTGAATTATCGAATGGACTGATCAAATTTGTAAATATGGCCAGTTTAAATTAATGATTGGAGTAAATTTCCCTTAATATTCATATATGACATACAGAGTAGAGCTCTGATCAGAGGTCTCCTCAAGGAGCAATTTGATCCGAGTCTACACTGTTTGCAAAGGCTCATTTCAGCACTAAAAGGTTTAACTGTAAGTTGTAATTGTTAATGTTTAGTTCACTTTATATACAGTTTGTTACTGTATAGGAAGTATAAGAAATTTATGCACAATTGTAAATATGACACATGTATATTTCAGGATTTTTTATATACAGAATCATTGCATATATACTCAACCTCTCCAGGTGAAGGAATCGTTAATGATCAAGTTGTTTATAGTATACATGATTGTGCCAGATTAAATATCTTTTTTATGAATATATTTTAATAAAATGCTCATACATATGATATATTAAAATAATCTATTTTATTAAAGAATAGTATGTGTTTCTTCCCAATATCCGCAATATTATGCATGTTACCGCTGAAGAAATGTTATTCTTTGCAATCTTACGTGTTAGACACTTTCCACTGTCAACTGGTACAAACAGTTTGGACTTTGGGGCCATATACGATGCCGAGATACTCAGCGTCTGATTTGGCTCCAAACTATCTTACATTCATAGAAATAAAAATGGAATTATTGGGGTCATTTTCCCAAATCATTTGCTTTGTGCTTGCATTTCGTTAGTGTTGAAACAGTAAATTATAACATTTCTCCCTCTGTATTCATAAAGTACCTTGTTGAATCTAGACACCGAGACTGGCCTGGCTTTCACTAAAGGTCTTTAGTTGAGATTTTGCTCAAACTTACAATTTCAATTTCAGATATCAACCTTAGTTTAATTACTACTGCACGGAAATTTTGACTGCAAGTAAAAAAGCGAAAAAATGATACTGTTAATGCAGTTGCAAAAATAAAAAGATAAGAAAATCAAAGATGATAGTTTGAGGTTGAGCAAGGTCTCAACTAGATATGTTTAGTGAAAGTCAAAACTACGATTTTGACTCAAGGCTCAAAAATTGACTTCACTATGAACGGGAATTCCCAGTGCCCCAAATCTGAACTTAAAAAACGCTCAGGAGCGTTGATAAATAATGGCACAGGTACCATTTTCACCGAAGAATTTTTCGGTTGAGACAAGTTCCAGCTTGACAAGTTTTGTGAAAGCAGGACAGGTTTATAAATCATTGTTTCACATACTAGAGTCTATGTGAGTGAAATAAGCCTTTAGTAACTATAGGGTCACCAGAAAAACTGAGAAGGCTCTCATTTATGAACAACAAGTTTAGTCTCTTCATAGAAAGCACTTGCTAAGCCCTAAAGTACATGTTTAAGCAAGTACTGACTTCAATAAGTCAACATTAAACCAAGAACTTAGTCCGTTTTGAAAATATGTTTTATACAGTTATTATACCCTAGACCTTAAATTTGTTTTAAATAGTAGACAATGTTATTCAATTAATAGATGGTATAACCCAGAAATTAAGGTCGGAGGGTCAAGTGTTTGTTACAAAAGATGACTTGCAGGAGGAATAGTGTTTTTAATGGATCAAATTATCTAGAACATAACGTTTTTAAGCAGCGGTGAGCCATTATCTTGAAGTAAGATGCATTCGAAACTTACCAGACAAAAGTTTAAATCCACCAATTCCAAAAAGGCTCATTTCCATTAATAAAAGACAAACAAGGGCGAATTCCCAACATCATATATTAAATAGATGAACGAGCTATGCCTAACCAGCAACATGACATATCAAAAATCGTAATGAGGGCTGGTTTAGAGACAGAGAAGGCTCGGATTAGGTGTCAAGATAGTGTGACTGGATGTGATGATATACCAAATGCCTACGACGTGATAGTACAGTGTGGCACTAAATCTGTCTGGAGTAGACACTGTCTCAAAATATCTGAAACAAAATGTTGGCTGACGTTTTAACCCCAAAACACTCATTCACTCACTTTTTCAAACGTCAACTGTAAGTTGGGATTGAAGTCAAAAGCTGTACATTTTACATTTTTAACATTTGTTTACATTTTAACGTTACGCTTTATTATTTCATTAAAAAATCAAATTACATTGCAAAGATAAACTCCTTTATAAATATGCATATCAGTGGTGCAACTACACTGGTAATTCGTAAATTCAGAATAAATTTCAGATTACTAGATGCGAAGTTAATGGGTCTTCCACTATGTCTTTGAAGGAACTTGCTTCATTGTAGGTATTCAAAATAATTGTCGCACCGAGACTATATTTTTGAGTACCAACACCATAGGCTTACGAGGTGAAATAAGGGTTTAACCATTTCTTCCAGAGAAGCGTTTTAGCGCCTCTTTAATTGATGATATTTGACCACATTATATTGGAAATCGAGCATTTTCTCGCAACGAGCACCTTGTTCGATTTCATACAATGATTTCAATACAAATCAAAAATGCCATTTTTATTTTATCCAGTTATCATATTTTTCTTCAGATTATTTCATTGTTTTCAGTGTAAAACTGGCATATGGAAAAGGGTTAAGAATATGCAAAAACGCCCTTTATCTCGAGCTCTGTAGATTTGCAATCGGCAAAGAGACCAATACATTTTATTTGACATCTACTTAATATTATCGATAGTTATTCTGGAAAATAATCCGTTATGTTATCTAGCGCGATTTGTTTTGAAAAAGTGTAACTTTACTGAACGATTTCCGCACATTTTCAGCAATATTGAAAATACTTTGACCGTGTGATGGTAAGAATGGAATTTGCACGGACATCGTTATAATTCTTCATACGTGCAATACTCTTTCCCAATTTGTTTTCCCTACGGCTTATTCATGTCGGAAGATACATATAACCAGTTTTCTTACAATCCGTCATTGAAAAGAAACAATCATGTTCATCAAATATACGATAAAGAGTACATAATGCTGAATTATTAAATTCAAAGTTCATTAGATCAACCCTTATCCAGCTGAATTCCTATGACCGGAATAAATATCAATGAAGACCAATTTTAACATGTATATGTTATCCATTTCCTAAAGCAAGCGCTTTTTAGCATAATGGATATACTTTTGTGGCACAATGATGATCCCGTTAACGTGATTTTGTATCATGAGATATATTCTTCGCTTCAAATGTGGGTCCTCCTTATAAAGGTTGTTATCACAGAGAATGTCTTAAACATTCCGGTCAACACCTTCTATACGTAGATTTTCCACCAATATGTCATGAAAAAGAAACATCGTGCCTTTATCCGTGACTGACCAACCAACTGTGCATCAGGGTTGAACCTATACTCGTGACTGTCCTGTCCGTTAATCTCTACGACTGTAGCCTGTAATTGTTTCTCCAGATAGTATGGACCATTCCTCTCGACGCAATCTGACACCCGTTTATCATAGGTGAAGAGCTTTGCCACGTGGTTAAGTGGAGAAACCAGTTGCAACCTGTCGACAAGTTGACCCATAAAGTTTTGTTTGATGAAATTGCGGACATAGGCGGGAGTTTCTTTATCGTTATACGACATTCTAAAGGCGATGCTGCCGTGCTATACTGAGCCAACTGCATGTTCGGAAACAAGATCTGTGCACATTGAACGCTCAAGGCTCGATCATTCTGCCATTCCTTGGTGATATGCTTGGGATCCCCAATCCTGACTTCCGTTCCACTGTAAGTAATCAACGTTTAAATCTGATTCACAGAATGTGAAAAACGTTCCAACAAATTGACATCTGCACTTTTTGATGGATTGGCTTTTTAATGTTGTCAGGAAAACTTTTTTCAATAGAATCAAGTGCCTGTTCTGTCACATTATCCCCTAGTCGAAAGGTATTAATAATTCGATTAGTGTTTACCGCGTACTTTTTCAAATTTAGTTTTCAAAATGATGTATGTTTTTCCGCCTCGTTTGTAAAAGTCCATTATCTCGTCGATCAGGTTTAGAAGCACTTGCGTTGTCACAAGGTAACCCTTGTAAACAGTAGACAGTTGTTTTTAGCATCGTCTGGATTGAACATAGTTTCCATAGATACCACGTCTTCTTTGATAGAAAACAACGTTTCGGCCTCCCATTCGCCTTTTATTAGGGAAGACTCTATTCAAATTGTATCTTTTAACTCGGTGTTCTAAAAGTGTGTAGCTTCAAATAAGACCCAAAAAAGCAGCTTAGTAGAAACAGAATCAATTCCAAATTGATTGGGGCTTTTTGACTGGTCAACATTTGTATCAAGCTTTCGGGAACGCCATCTTCTATGGCTCTTCTTGAGATCTCTATGACGGTTTTGGCATCCACAAGGAACGATCGAATCAGAGGTTTGTTATTTTCTTTCTTCTTTTTGCCCTGTTCTATATACTTCAAAGTCGACCTTTTGCGCTGTCCTTCCGAAGCCAATCCACAGCACACCTCTACCGTTGATGACTTTTTGACCAGATTTGTTTTGCCAGATATATTTGTACTTGGTGTAATTCACTTTGTCATAGTCAGCCACATATGCCCTGAAGTACGATATTCTAGTGGTATAGTAACCTTTGATCCAATCCCGATTCCTCACGTTATTATCAAAATCCGAGTCTTTTTATATGGGTACATGCACTGTTTTCGAGTTACCAACAAACGATGTATTTGCTGCTAGCAGAGTATCCGCTTTAGAAACGGTGGCTAAAATCAATAGAAACGCCAAGAATATAAATGCCATATTTTCAGCACGGTAGCAGCTATTATTTACAACGTCTTCTACTCTGGCCGATACTGGATAATGAGAATTTAAATGGGCATTATATATAGATATCAAACTAGGATGAGCAACTTCATGCATGTGATTAAATAAGACACGAGATTACGTCGTATCTCACTACTGTATTTAATGTTTGGTTTGCATGTTTAGAACTAGGCTGCTTATACATAAGTGCTAATATCCAAATACAGGCATGTAGCAATACACCACTTGACAACCGAACTAATCGTACTACAACTACATGTAATTAAATTCGTGATTATACCGGGTTCGCTTCGATGCGGTTGCGTTTAAATAGTGCGTACAAAACGGTTCAAAAATCTCAAAAACAGCATGAAGCGCCTTATAAAGCGCATCACGCGGTTTTTGAACGTTTTTATCCGGCTCGTCCTCCATAACCTCCAAAATGGTCACAACCATGGCAATTTTAGTTACCTTTGATTCGGTTTCAGGTTAACAGGACAGCGTAAACCCCTAGTCATGGTTTACCCGAGTTAAAAATATTCCAGGTTGTTTTATGTCCCAGGGTATATTTTGACCTAGGAAAAATATACCCCTCTAAGATATAGTATATATACACCTAACGCATTTGGCCATAATTATTTCATACCTTTTTTAAACTAACCATTGATTTATTGATTAATTTATAGGAGCCGCGATATAAGAACATGTGAATTTTTTCATTGCAAACAGTGTAGTCCTAGGTCAGTCACATTGTTTCTTAGCGGCGTTCAGTCAATATTTGTTTTGTTTTCAATGGTAGAGGAGACAATACTGGTGTTTCAGATAGGAGTAAACCTATCTGTAAATGTCGTCAACCATTATGTCATTGTATGATATGCATCTAGATGTATTTAAAATTTTAAGGGCTGTTTTGAGTTGGCAGAAGGTTTAGTCCAATCCTCTCTCTGTTAACAGGGAAATAAAACACGGTTTATACCCTGGGTAAAACAACTGTCCTAAGATAGTTTATATCCGTTGTATATTCTGTTCTAGGATATTTTATACCCGGAGTATATTCTGTTCTAGAATATTTTTTACCCCGTGGTATGTTTAGCCTAGAAGGGTATAGTCTGTCCTAAGACAAAATATTCCCCGGGGTACAAAATATCCTTGGACAAAATATACCCGAGGTATATTCTGTCGAAGGTTAGATTATACCCGGGTATATTATGAAGGTGGTGGGGGTTAATCTGTCCTGCTACACCGGTTCTGTTCCTATTCTGGTTTCAATTTAATTAGTGTCGTCTGATCTGTACTCATAAACTGATTTTCTACGAAACATAATAGATGGCATGTACTGCACAGGGTATTCGCCAACGTATTAGGGGTTTAATTTCCTGTGTGACCAGTGACGACTCCGGCGATGCTCACCATATGCAGTTTCACCAGAGAATTCACTGTCCGTATGCACTCATTATATTGTCCTAGATGCAAAGTCAAGTAGCATAGCCCTGCTTGTTTATTGACTATGTGTCCAATTTTGAAAGCAGTTTTAATACCCTTAAATGGGGATACACACCAGACACTGGTAAAAAGCTAATTCCAGGGTCATTTTCCTTTCCAGGCAGAGGGTAGATTGATTGGTTTCCGAAATAGTGAATAGTCGCAAGGAGCGAGGTCTTGCGCATACGGAGAGGATAGGCGCGGGGTTGACTGTTGTGGTAGTTTATCAGTTTATTAAAACAAAGTTTTTGTAGAACTAACCTGTGACGATTTCGCCCTTGGCACCGCTGTTTTTATAGCTGGACCCTTATTAGTGAAACAAACTACATACAACACCACTAGACTAGTACTTGGCAATACTTGGCATTCGCAGTTCTAGTTGCCGAAATTCGGTTACAAACCTTCCGTTGAGGTTCAAAATAATACACCCAGGTCTCATCAACAGTAACTACATTCTCAAATCCATTACACTCTATATTTGTTTGGTGTTTTTTGTGTGGTGTTTTTTGTGAAGCCATCGGACTTAGTTTTTTTTTCATTTTCTACAAACTTTTCACGTACAATATATACAATATCATCATTATGATTGAAAATGATAATGTTTCAATCTAGAGGGTATATCATCTTTCATATATCGTTATGTTGCTATATGAGCTTTGCATAAAAAAAATGTGTATTTATTTATAATCATTTTGTTTTTGTTTGAAAAGGAATTCAATCGAGAGATTATTTACGTATAGCAACACATAAGTTCGACAACGAAAAAGGAGTTTGTATATATATTCCGCTAAGGTTCAAAATAATACACCCAGATCTCATCAACATTAACTGCATTCTCAAATCCATTTCACTGTATTTTTGTTTTACATTTTCAGTAGTTATTTTGTCATTGTTACACGGGTCTTCTTTTGTGCAATCCTTAATTATTGGGGTATACATCTTGCATTTATCTTTTTACCTGTAGCTCTTTCCTTACCGTGAATCTAGCATCATTTTTTAGGAAATTGTTGATTTTTTAGATATTATTTTTGGTCGTATTTATTACAGGACGTTCAAGATGAGCAGCACACTTATAGTTGAAAAAATGCTGTCAATTACGTTATTTACTGAGCCACCTACATGAGACAACGGAACCAGATGAAGTTTACAACTGCAGTATACTAGATATGAGCAGATGACAATTGTCGTGTAAGGGTTTCGTTTCAAACCGGACATAAATGTACCCTGAGCAAGGATGTGTATAGTTCGTAATGATTGAATAGTTTGAGAAATATTAATCATAATAATATTGCTTAAAACTGATCGTGCAAATTGCGACCGTAGTTATATTGTCAAACAGCTTGTATCCGGGTTCAGACGCTCGGCGTCTGATCCGGATCCAAGCTGTTTGACACTCATACAATAGGTTTGCCAAATTTGAAGCGATAGTGAAAATATCCAAAAAATAAAGCAGACGATTCTTTCAGTAGCCGACGACGATACCAGCATGGTAAGGGCTAATGGTTTAACTAACGAGAGAAAGATCCGGTATAAACAAACCAATCTTTTCTAGCTGCTTGACAGAGTATGCATATTCCACTTGCAGTCATTGTTCAAGTGATGTAGCAATATCATCGTTGTCTAAAGTATAAAGTTACTGATTGAGAAAAGTCTCATTTCGAGACGCGATAGCGAGGCAAGATTGTCATTAATATGCTGAATTCAGCTTTCAAGTACGCCCGGAAGCAAGGAGGCAACCGATAGTAATATAAAAGTAGTTTTAATGACAAACGGTGAAAGCGACAGATGGCCCTAATCAAAATCAGTATCAAGTCGTTTTCAAACCTAACAAGCAACACATTTTCTTTAAACTACTGATGTTATCATCATTGAAAATTAGTGAAAAGTTTGAGTATTTGCTGTTTTTTTTCTTTTTATGAAGGGGGTAATTTTTTTCCTGTCTTTATCAAAAACCTTGCATCTAAAGAGGTAATGAAATCCATCCCCTAGGTCGGTATTGCACAGCGGACATGTTCTTAAGTGTCGATCTATACTTTCCCTGCGACCTGTTTCACTAGGTAGTTCATTGTTACATGTTGTTACATGTTCCATAATTTATAAAATACTTGAAATGATGAACAGGAAGATAAATGGGGTAATTTTCAAATTTATGTTCAGTTTTAAATAAAATTTAATTGACACACTGTGAAGATGGTTCTACATCGTGGTGTCAATTTTGTCCATATTATTCTTTTAGTATATTTTCTTCTCTTTTACCGAGAAGTAACGCTTGTGAAGAGTTTTGATTTAACCAGATAAAATTTTGACCAGTTTCTTCAAGAGTTTGCCTTATCTGATTTAATCAAGCATTTTGGAATTTATGTCTGTTATTTTATTTATATAAAGCTTTGTACATTAATTGACTCATTTAATTTTCTTGATTTGAAACTAATTTGCTCCAAAAGTTTACTTGTCTTGATTTGATGATCAAAGTAACTGAAAATCGTCCAAGTTCTCCGTATAACATTAAATGTGGTGTACTTTTTTAACATAAATGATATGCTTCATAAAATCTGTCTGTACTTTTTCGATACAGCTTAAATCCCCATATCCCCAAATTTCACACCCATATAATAAGATAAGCAAAACAGTATTATCAAAAAGCTTTAACTGGCAATCTATAGGGACATCTAAATTTCTTATCTTTTTTAACAATCCAAGCATTGCTTTTCTGGCCTGATATGATGTATGTTTTTTAGCCTTCGCAAAATTTCTATTTTTTGAAGATACTTTACCAAAATATTTAAAAGAATTGACTGCTACTATGACAACTCATTTACCGATATATTTCTTGTTCTCCTTGTTTTATCCCCAACTACCATGACCTTCGTTTTTTCTAATTTAATATTCAATTTCCAATCCTGACAGTACTTTACAAATGTGTTAGCTAATAGTTGCAAATTATTTACAGTTTCTGCAAAAATCACTGTATCATCAGCATAAAAGATTGCAGCTAATTTAATGTATCTCAAAACATTTTCATCTAGAATTTCTATTGCCAAGTTACAATGTGACATCAAGAAATGGTCCATATCATTTAGAAATAAAGAAAAAAGAATCTGCGAAAAATAGTTAACCTTGTCTCAATCGAATAAAGGAACCAAAGAAATCTCCGTTAACCGAGACACATGAGTTGATATTAGTGTACATACTTTTGATAACATTTAGGATTTTACCAGTAGTACTATAGTTTAGTAGTTTCGACCACAAACCTATCCTCCAAACAAAATCAAAAGCTTTCTGAAAGTCAACGGATATACAATACATTTGTTTCTTTCGATTGCGTAAATATTCTGTTAAGGCATGTAATACGAAAGACGTGTCATTAGTTGGATACCCCTTCCTGAAGCCAATTTGGTTTTATTTTAATAAATTATTTGATTCAATATAACTATTTAGTCTCTTGTTTATTGTCGCTGTGAAATACTTACCCATGCAGCTTAAAGTGTTATCGGTCTATAATTATTTGGGTCTGAAGTGTCACTTTTATTCTTATAAATTGGCTTAATCACACCAGTGGTCCATGACACTGGGATATGACCTGTATTAAGAACGTTATCAAACACTTAATTATAATTGGTAAGAAGATATCTAATGAGTTCTTTATATATTCATTTCGGATCTGGTCAAGACCACATGCCTTATTGTTTTTAAGTGTTTTAATGCATTAATAATTTTAGCATCAGTTATTTTTCATTAAGTTCATTTTCAACATTGAAGTTCGGGTAATTATTTTCTGGAATTTTATTTTCATCATGTTATTTTTCGTTTATTCTTTAAAGAAATCAAAAAGTGCGTTTAGATATATTTTATTAGTATTACTACTTTTATTCTTTCCCATGTTATTTATATACGACCGATATTCCTGTGGATATGACTTTTGCATATTACGTATCTTATTTCTTACTTCTTCTTTATGTTTAGATATGCATACAATTGTAATGTTTTATTGTCTTATTTGCCATATATACCCTTTTTGCTATTTGAAAATTTTATCTAGCCGCCCTACAGCTGCCATTAAACCAGATTTTACTAATTTTACTTTTAGCATTACCTTTATTTGGTTTATATGTACCAAACGTGAATTTACCTGACTGGATGAAACTATTTTCAATATCTGACATTACAACATTTAGTTCATCCGGGTTAAGATCATGCGAAAGATTTAATTTCCTTTTAACAACATCCAAATTATCGAGATCTACATTTTGAGCGACTTGACTCTCTTTTTTTCTTATGTTTTATCTTGTGCGTTTTATAGTCGTTTAAGGTTTTAGTGTTATGGCTTTAATTGACAGTATTAGCTTGAACTTTAAACGTCACTGGACATTGTACATCTGATAAAAGCGGACAAAATTCTCAAACTTCAACATCTGTAATCAATTTTAACGCAAGGAAAGAGGAAATGACATAATCCACGACAATGCTGTTTTAGCATGTAAAATTTCCTTAACCTCTATCTTTAAATGCCTTACCATTTAAAAGATCATTTCATTGTGCTTACAGAACTCCATCAGCTGTTTTCCAAATTGACTAACACGCTTATCCCCAGAGTACCTAAATTTGTCAAAAGAAGTCAAATTAAGTTGCTCATAGCTTTCAAAATTAAAATTCATGTCAGATTCTGCTCCTACAAAATCAATAATATCTTCGTCAATATCAATACAAACTTGTAAATTTGACGTTCTGGCGTTAAAGTCTCCCAAACGAATTATGTTATCATGGCTTTCACGGAAACATTGTGCTTCCTCATAAACAGGTCTAATAATTCCGATTTCATAAAAATATTGTATTTTTGGGCGGAATATATACAGCACCTACCAAAATATCATCCTCTGAATCAAACAGACATTTAGAAAGCTTCAACCAAAGCACATACTCGCACTACGGCTTGCGACGCTGTTCAATTTTATTAGGAAATTGTTCCTGGATACTAAAGTTTGTACCCTTTAACATTTTTGCAGACTTGAGGACTCTCTCTCTCTCTCGGTCACGGAAAAACGAACATTCTGCCACAATAGGCTGAGGACGGTATAACTGGCATCGTCTCTGCTGCCCCATCTAGCTTTTTAATACGATGAACTCGCTCAAAACTGAAATTGTCAATCTTAAGATTTTGGCCCAAAACACATGCTCAGTAGTATCACCATCACTGTAATCAATATTAGCAAATATCAAATTGTCACGCATGACTTTTGATTTCAAGTCAGTGACTTGCTCCTTCAGGATACCATTTAACTTATCGAAGCGAGTAAACACCAACCAACACATACAAACTGACGCGACTGGCAAGTCTAAGTAGTTTGTGCTTCCCACTGCCATGAGTGAAGAAAATGAAAATATAAGAAATCAACGCCGTACTCATGTCGTTCATCGTCGACATTAAGGGTTTGTCAAACTCAACATTGGTCTATCTTTGCATTATAAGGTTGAACGGTCAATTGCCACTTCCTCTGTTGGAATTTTGAAAAACTAAGCATATCTACTTTGACTAGGCCAAAACGAAGTACAATGCACATTTGTTTAGTCCCAATTATATCTAATTAATACAGGGCGAGTCAAAACAATGGGTTTCCGCATTCTCATTGAAACTCAGAAACGCAAGCAGTGTCCGTTATAAACTTTCGGATAATTCGGAACAAAAACATAATCTAGAATATAGGTGAGCTAAATTTTGTAAAAGTTACTACTATAACCTAATATCGCCAAAAACAACTAACGGAATAGTTGACCTTGACAAAAAATGTTTGTTTACATAGTTGTTTTGGGCGATTCTACGTTATTGCGGTTTGTTTTACAAAATCTAACTCACCTATATTGTAGATTATGTTTTAGTTCCCAATAATCCGTAAAGTTTATTACTGACACTGCTTTTGTATCTGAGTTTCGATGAGAATGCAAACAACTCGTGAAAATACATTACTTTGGCACACCCTGCACTAATTAGACATGATTAGAACTAAAACTTCTTGTATTTACGTTGATATAGCTTAGTCAATTTGTATATACCCAGTGTTTATAATATACCACAGGGATAGAAGAAATTGGCCATTCCATTTTTAACGGTCCGAAAAATCTAATTTTGAGTTTGACAAACCCTTAACTGCCCTACGTCGAGTTTAGTAACATATGCAAACAGCTTGGATCCGAATGAGACGCCGAGTTACTTGGCGTCACATCCGGATCCCTGCTCTTTTACACTCCGCCAATAGTTTTACCAAAGGTCGAAGGAGTGTTTTAAGGATAAAGCGGAAGTAGAACATATATTGCGCATGTGCATAACCTGCCTGGCAGTAAATATATTTTGCACCAAGGCTAGCAGACCAGCGTCAGAAACACGACACACTCGCTCACAGAAATCATTGCAGAAATGTCGTAATGTTGAAAATCGTATAGAGGCACTCGAATCTTTTTTTTCCTCAAACCACGTACATGCCAATGCCATTTTCGTTAATGCCACGTACGTGGTTTGGAATTATTAATCGATGTTCGCCAATAAGCACGGTACATTTTGGCAAATTACTCTTAAGTTCTTAACCCTTTCGGCAACAAAGTTAAATATGTCGTCTGTGACACGTTCCAGATCAAATATTTTACGACAAAACATATAAATCATATAAGATTTATATATATTATATGGAAAGGCGGGGACTGATTTTGGACTGCACTTTTTGCAATGGCACATTTAGGCCAATGCTGCGGTGAAAGGGTTGAGTGAGTTAACCCCTTTACTGTCACGCAGGTTGTGTCCATGCGCAATATTTTGTCTACTTCCGCTTTACTCGAACTTTGGTAAAACCTTTGGTCGAGTGTCAAACAGCTAGGATCCGAATGAGATGCCGAGTTTCTCACTATCTCATTCAGATCCAAGCTGTTTGCGTATGTTAATAAACTCGGGGTAAGGATGTGAACGGGTTAAAAGAAATCGTCAATGTTATTCTAAAAAACGTATGTGCCATTTTAAAACAAATGGTAGATACGTGGTTTTAGAAAAACACCGACGATACGTTACTGAAGATGACAGTCACTTATTGTAGTGCGGACAATGTAGATCCAGCCCAAATAATATGTAAAAGATGCGTCGCAGAGAAGGCTCAGCAATTTTTGTTTGTCATTTTAGACTGCTTCGGGTATCGATTAATCCGAGCCTTCTCTGTCCCTTAACCAGCCCTTTTAACGATTTTTTATTTTTCATGTTGCTGGTAACCAGCAACATGAAATATCAAAATCGAAAAAAGAGCTTGTTTAGGGACAGAGAAGGCTCGGATTAGGTATCGATGTACAACACTACACACGCAGTGCTTAAGATGCGGTGCATGGTCTCTGTGGTCACTGTCTTCAATATTAGTTCCTTTCCTTGGAGCGAATACTCTCTCTCTATCTCTCTTTCTCTCTCTTTCTCTCTCTTTCGTGCACAAGCTCTCTCTATATCATGTACAGTGGGAGAAGCGGTCTTATTTAAATTTCAACGCGTACCAAACGCAAACAAAGTGCAGTAATACGGGAGAATAACAGCTGTAAGGCCATTTTGAAAGAAGTCAGTTGTAAGTAGTCTTAAGCCAAATCAAACGCCGAGAAGCTCGGCGTTTGATCTAGCTAGAACTTATTTGTATAAGGCGACAGAATAAGGTGTATAACGCGTTAAATGATAAATAATATCGTTACCCCCACTGCATTGGCGAGAATGATTGACTTGGCAGGGCGGAGCTAATCTTTGACACCGGAAACCTTATTTGCATATTATTTTTGGATGGTCAGATTGTTCCAAAATCTTCGTCATTTCTCGAACTTGTTCATATCGAACGCTCCATAACCACACTGTTCTAAAGAGTCATAAATATTTAAAGTGTAGCGTTATGTTGGGGAACATTAACGTTCACATCGCTGTAGCACAATTGTAAAATAAATAAAGCTTTATATCAAGTTCTATCATTCGAACTTCCGGTAGTTGAGACTTATCAACATAGTCCCAGCATATGTGCCTATGAAACTAAAATCTTAATGTTTTGGTCCATAAATAATTTGTTCAATAAGCATAAATCCGAGCCAACCGAGCTCGACCTATCAAAGTTCGTCTGTATTACATATATTGCCCGGTAAATATGTCCAGTAAATATACATGGACATTGAATATATTTTACGAGTTATTTGAATTTACCCGACAACAAGAGGGCGGCTTATACCAACCGAGTATGGACGGGTTAATTCAAATCACGAGTGAAATTATGCACTTCATGTTTTGCATCAATGCCAAACCAATGTAATATTCCAATAAACCTAGAAAAGTATTGCTATGTTTGTTGCTGAGCAACCAGAATTTCTGTATCTTCCTTAACGTCACAAAATATCGTGCAACAATGCGAAATGAAGATTTGTATTGTATACAAAGGGGTTGAATAATCAAAATTGTCGTGCAAAATGTTCTTTTAAAATATATTTTATTATATTATTTCACTTAAAAGTATATTTGCTTTCATCTTAATGTTACGAGTACTACACAGTTACATATATACGTTCAGAAATCTGGAATGCATAAAAGATCATAAAAAATATCAATATATTGTAAACCCATCATGTTTAATACTGTATATTAAATGTTGAGTTGTTTTGTTTTAAAAAAAAGGAATAAACTATTTTTATTCACAAGCATGGAATGGTAAATATTAAGTAAGGTAATCTGATTACACCATGAACATAATAGCCGTCTGGTTGAGCCCTCATCATTTTCAGAGATACCATCTGCAAACAATCTTAACACAACGGGTAAATAAAGTGCATACATGTATGTTGCTTATTTTTTTAAGTTTGGCCCATTGCTATAATATGACATTCGAAATTTTGTTATGCCACTTATAATATAAATTACCTAGCTAATAACATACTATGCGTATTCATAGCACAGCGTTGGTTTCCTTCTAAAACCACCGCTGTGCAAAGAACACAACGGTATGTAATAGTTAAACACATCTAAATGGAGCTTACGTGTAAGCTCTATAACTAAATGCGACTGTGTGTAGATATCATACCAGAGCATTGTGATAATGTGTGAACAATATAAGCTTGAGTTGAAGGTTTCCTATTTGGAACACGGATGCCTGTCTTGTATGGGAATTCCAATATCAACAGCCCAACGATGTCATATTTACACACACATTGGTTAATTGACATTAACTACTATAGATTCAACCTTTAATGATATAATATTCTGCTTAATTTTCCTGAACATCATAGACTGATCAATTGTAGGAAATGGGTTTGGAAAATGATAACGAATTTTAACGGAGGAGTATATCTTTTATAAAGCCAAACAAACCCTCGATTTACATTGTACACTGAGTTATAAACTTGTTCTGCAAACGTTTGTTCACGATCACATGTTTTAGTTATGATAATAACAGGTTTATGTCGGATATTTGTTTTAAATTAGCCTTTGAATAACGTAACACAACTATCATGGAAACAAATGCACAGTGCAGTGGAATGGTGTTTTCGGTTCAAAGAGATACTCGCCCATATGAAATCTTGAAATAATCGAATTCACTGTATGCTGAAAATATCATCATAATTACACTAAACTGATTCCCTATGAATATGAATCAACAAACATTTTAGCTCAAAATTATTCTTAAACATTTATTTTCTTGTTGAAATACATTACTCATTCTGGTCGGAGCTTTCAGCAGAAGGCTCTGATTGGAGTCCACATTGTTTTACCGATATAATGATGTTCTCTGTTCTCTGCATGCAATGCGTTAATACTCTATTTGAATAGAATATTTTTGTTGTAAACACATGTTAATAGTAGTTTATGTGATTCCGAGTCATGTTCAAAGTGATAAAATGCAATTTAATAAATTGTAAAACTATTTTATTACTTTTCATTTCTACAAATTTTACGGGGAAAACAACATAGGGTACACCTACATTTTGGTATATATTTTAAAAATGAGCATGGTGACACCCATATATGTTTACGTTTTAGAATAGTGTATGGCAGCAGTGTTCCATATGTGAAGTTTAAAGAAATTATTATTGTCAGTTTTCAAAATATTTACCTTTAGATGCCAATTTAATTTGGAAATCAGATAATTTCTGGCCCTAGTTCATACGAATTGTCGCCGAATTTCGATATTTTGTCTATAAACTCTATCTGTGTTTCATTATATGTTATATTTACTTGATTGAGTATGATAATTGAACAGAATAAACTTAGTAAGTGTAGCATTTACCCTAAATTATGTCTAAACAATAAAAAAAAGATGATTTAACATTGATTTCGGATGTGTTCATCCGAAATTGGCCAAAATAAAGGTTTGCTCACATTTTCTAGAGCCTGTACACAAAAAATAAGTACGGTGACCACTTATTTTCTTAATACATTTGTGCTTAAAACTGTTCAATTACAACGTCTGCAAAAGTTGAAGTGATTCTTATTGCAGGTTCATTTAGGCAAGTATCTCTTTAACTTGTACCAATCCATGGTACTTACTTTGCCCCATGAAGTATCCGATTGTTTAACCGCTTTTCCATCAGGATATTCAGAGACACGTCTTGAATGTAAAATGTATAAGTTCTTGCCGGGGCTTATTAATTAACCCTACATCATATAACAAAATATGTAAGTTGGTCCTGATTCTAGCTGAAAAACAAATTTGAACCAGGAAATCGAACAACAGATCAAATTTGTCTTCATTCCATGTCGTTATTATTGCCGCAATTGTTCGTATTTTGTTATCCTACATGCTTAAAAGAACACAACCATTAAAACCGCTCGTGATATTTACATTTTAGATGTCGCAAATCATAGGAATGAGTGCCGCTAATGACAAAGCCACCGAGGTGAAAAAGTACGAAGACCAGACGTTTTCAGTAGGATTTCATGATCCCATTAAAAAGCAAAAGTTGAAAACATTTAGTTCAATGGGTAAGAAAAACGATAGTTAAAACCAGTACTCAAAACGGAATTCTTAAAGCGGATCGTAATCTTTTCGCCCAAATGATCCTTATTGCCCAGACAAGAGACCTGAACATGGAAGAAGTTTTGCGACATCCTCTTGGTCCCATACAATAGGCCTTTGCTGCAGCCGATGGAACATTAAGGAAAACTTCAAAAGCATCATTAATTAAAGAGATCATAAATAATGCTAAGCCTGCAGAAGAACTTGGTGAGAACAAAGCATGCATAATAGACGGTATGGCACGTTTGCAAAAGGTGAATGGTAATCAAAAGACCTTTGATGTCTTATCACAATACGTACTGTCTTTAACCATAGTTGAAAATAGAGACTGTGGCAGAGTCGATATGGTGTTTGATGTTTATAAGGAAGATTCAATCAAAGATGCTGAACGTTTAAATATGGGATCATCCGAAAGTACACAGTTCAAGAACATAGCACCAGGTCATAGCGTTCAGCAATGGAGGACATTTCTCAGGGGATCTGAAAACAAGAAAAACCTGATTCAGTTATTTGTCAATGAATGGAAACAACCAAAGCAAAGTGCGTCAATTAGCCTGAAGCAGTTATATGTGACATGCGAGGAAGATTGCTTCGATACAGTTTGATAGTTCTAGTACTGCAAAATATCCACTATATCTTTGCTAAACATATAATTTGTGCATTGTGCAATGCAATATGATACAGGAATTTTAAATGTCATTATCCTAAATGACAGGGTTTCGTTCTTAAGTAATATAAGTTAGAATAATTGTAATTATAGATCATACACGTTCAATATACCACAATAGTTGAAATAAAGGGGAGGTAATTAGGATTATACATTTGTAAAACTTATTGAAGGCTAACCATGTAAAGAGAACTATTAACTACCTTTAACTCTTTCGGCGCCAAATTAAAACATGGCGGTTGGGACTAATTTCAGATAAAATATTTTAACGTGATAAATCA
>JAULCE010185416.1:0-11565 GCA_032359355.1 Macoma nasuta | reverse complement strand
AAAAACCAATCCCCGTTCGGGTATCTAATACCCGAACACTTACCCGGCAGTTATTGCACAGTTAACGTCATTATGCAAGCACCGCTCCCTTAGATACTCATACAACAATGCGTGTATTCGATTTAAACTTTGAGGGGGGGGGTCAAAAGTTAGATAATTTTCTAGTTGGGATAAAATGCAACTAATATCAGTCAGATATCGGAAGTTCTATGCTGTATTTCCTAAAACTTAAGCAAAGAATCACATATTATGTAGGGCGACAATAGTGGTTAGTCAATATATCTTGATTTATATGTGTTGATATAAAAACAGTGCCTGAGGCTGAATCATCTTGAGTTTTTACATGAAACAGTTGTAAGAAGCTTTAATCGACAGTTTTAATATATATGTTTTTGCATAGGCGTTATCTATAGGTGATATATTGTCATTTATATCAATATTAAAAGTAGAAAGGAGTTAAAAGGAGAAAATAATTTGACTTAACTATTACTTAGCATTTCTGTAAATTAGGTCTACGCTATGTCTTTTTATGATTGATATGCATTCAATTGTTGCGTCAAAAATGGCGTACAGACTGAAATCAAAGCCATTATAGTTGTAATATGATGCATAGACTAGTCATGTTGCACCGTAACTACTTCACTAACACTAATATCTAGTGCACAAAACATACAGATATGTTTGTTACCATGTTAACATACTACCTCAACTTTCTAATATTCGGAAACTGATGCGTTATGTTATTATGCAAATGATTACTGATTTAAATGACGCTAAGCAAACAAAGAGATGCAAGTCATGTAAATACCATGTTTATGGAAACAGCATCATGAAAAGTGATGGTTGTGGAAATATTGGTCATGTTAGATTGCATGTTTCTTCATGTAGTAAAATGCCAGCACTGTTATCATTTCGTAGTGATCGAAAATATAATATGTATGTAGTTTACTTCGTTATGGAAATAGGTCTTTAAGATATTTTGACAGGTCATTGAAATCCGGAACATAACAGAAATAATAAATTCGTAAATATATAATAATTATAGAAAAGATCTAGTCTATCGGATAGGATCTGAGCCTTCAGTGTTTCCATAAGAAATCATATTTCCGGCGAAATGATAAATCGCAGTATTGGCACGCTAATTTTTTATCAGAATGGTTTACGTGATAAGTAAGAAGTATTTCAATGCAGCTGTTTACCTCGACTCATCAATAACTCGGGCTCTTTTTTCATTTACCTTATTTGGTTTACTAAAACGATATGCTATTTAATTGACAACGTGTATATTCAAGTCATACAATGTTACCAATAGATAGAAAATATATGCCATTTCGATAAACGAGAACTTCGGAAGCTTTCACGTGTTTCACTATTTATCACATGTCCAAAACACCGGTTTTATACGAAGTATTGTAAGTGATAGAAAAGTGTGATCAAGACAATCTGACAATGAAACGGTCATGGGCATATCCCTTTCCATAAACACTCATGGATAACAACTACCATTAAGTACAAGGATAAATGAATCACCGTTGGTTAAACGTCAATAATGTGGTCACTTAGTAATAGCTTTTAACCCTATTTCCACCGCCAAAGATATCGTCTGCGCAACCTCTCACCTGCTTCTGTATACAATTTGACAAGGTGCACTGAATTATGTCTGATACCATTACCACTGTGTAAGACAGTTTTGACATAGATATGATGCAAAACAAACATCGGCGTTTGATTTTTATAAAGACTTTTTCGAAACAATATTTTCATTTCGGTGAGAAAAGCTTTACGAGGAATCGACAGTATAGGTGACAACTTAAAAGGCGAGAAGAAGGAACAGGAAAGTTGCTAATGTACGGTTAATGAATCTTGCTTACATATGACTCCACTAAAGATCTCAGCAATAAGTGTCTAGTATCATATGTTAACAGTGCAAACCAGGTCTTAATACTTATTTAAGTTCAGATGCTTATTTTTATATCTCTCGTTTCATAAGCAAAACGGAATGTAACCGTTTTAATATGTAGCGATTGTATTCCAAAGTATTTGTGCAAAAAGAAACTATACATTTTTAAGGCATAATTTCAGTGTGCATGTTCAGATTGGAGATAACAAGCGGCATTATTTAACCCTTTCGCTGCCGATTGTAACTGGTTTTGGATCAAACATATTAACGAAAAAATTCACAACAATGTTTAAATCAACTTTGGCATTTCCGAAACCTTAATAATCCGACCAAATTTTGTTGCCAAAACGTGGAGTCCCTGACCAGGCCTTGCCTTCTAAGGCGGCTTCAAATCTGGGACTTGACGATTTGAGTCGCCTATGGTGGATAAAAGGTTAAAGTACAGGCTCAGATTATGGACAGCTACAATGCACCATATGACTTCTATAATTAGTACAATGCAACAAGGAACATTATTAGCAAAGCAACAACCAGTTTGAATATTTGTTTTGTCTTATGTGTGGCTCCCATAATTTTGTAAACAAGGTGATAAAAGATAACATCATTCAAAATTCTACTGATGTACGAGATCCTCATCCATAATTACTTTACGACAACCTTAATATGCGTAAGACTTCACATCTCACTAATGACAGTTGCCTGTAGCGATGTAAAGTTAATCAAATCTGTAACAAATACGTGTCCCTTGAAGATTTTGATAGCTCAATAATAGTTCACGCAGTAGTAAACTTGGTGTTATTAACTTACACTATAGCTTGCAAGATTCATTTAACTGCTTTAAAGTGCTATAATTCGAAAATGACCCTTTCCTCTATTATACTTCTTATCCACAAAAAAAATCTGAGGGAAGGGTTAAATATATTATATATAGCAACGAAAAGCGCCATTTGTTATAAATTATTGTAGAAAGTGAAGCATTTACTCTAAACATGCAAATGCCTAATTTCCATAATATGGTCAACAGTCGTCATCTACAGAGCGCTTCTTTCGAGGAAAGGGTTAAAATTAATATCAACTTATACCAATCATAATAACAAATGGACGTGTTGTCGATTACAACTTATTGTTTAATCCATAAACAAATGAAATTAGAGATACACTTACTAGTCATCGCGCTTTAGATATTTATCAATGGATGAAAACGGGCCGCCTTCGATTAGATACCGCGTGAGTTTTAGGACTTCTCTGATTGCAAAGATGTTTCAAATTATGGATAGTCCTTGCTCTGACGAGACTGTGTCATACACATCATTTGATGATTTTCATCTTGAATTAATTGGTCATTCGGATAAAATGAGACATTGAAATAAGTTAAGTGTGATCTTTGAACACCCAGACCGGAACCAATCAGACTTTAAGTAATTGGCATTTTGTCTAAATTACGAATGCATCGATACACATTGCATTACCTTTCCATCTTGTATAATTTTGACTATGGTCTCACACTGAGAGGTCGCTAATAATTGCTCTGACGGGTTTATCTTGGTTGCTGAATAAAATAACCCACACATACTAAAATTAAACCCTCTTTGATTCCTGATTCAAAAAGTACATTAAAACCGGTTAAAAAATTAATTGATTATTATATCTTCTAAAGGAAAGGACGTTGTTTTACTCCTCAAAACATGTCCGAGAAGGCATTTCTACAATTTCCAGTGTGGACTTACATACTGACATTTATTTTGGTCCCTACCCTAAACAATCGTGAAACAAAACAGGTACATTTCAAAACCATAGCAAAGCAATCATAATATAAGTATTTATCAAGCAAGAAATTTTGGTACACATTTCAATACACGTTTGTGCGAGTGAGAAAGTTATACGTTTGATGTCGATTTATATCAGAACAAAAGATATTATCATATAAATTAGCACCTGGGAATGATAAGAAGCTATGATAGAAATAATGAATAAAATAAACTGTGTAAATGAGCTAGCTTAAAACCTAACGATAAGCATGGACTACCCGGTTGGCGTAGCGTATGAATTCAGAGTCATTAGATCATTACTATGACGTTGCCTACTGTGTCTCGCTTTTTACTGCAAAAAGCCTTTACTTAGGATATTTTTCCCAATGTTCAAATATGTGCATTTTTTTTAAATAACTCTTCATGTGATAAACTGAATCTTACATTCGTGTTTATTCACTATCATTTGTATGCAACTCGTTGACCTTAATCATACATTTTTTATCAACTCGTTCCAAAACCACTATAATGAATAGAATGATTGACGGATACACTTTGTAGCGAGGTAATTCTAACTTAAAAAGGGACTTTAAATAACTTGTAAAACGAAACCGATATTCAAATGAATGCTAGTGATTAATTTAACTTGAGTCTTTCACACTGTATATAATGTAGAGGTAAATTTCTAAGAGTTCAATTAAAACCGCCAGTTATTCAGTATATGTAGATTAATGATTAATGATCTTCAAGATCCTTCAGTCTGAGCTTGAATTATTAGTTTGTCCTCTGGTCAACAGGAGGCGCGATACAAAATTACGTTGTATTTTACACTTTAATGCCTATACTTAAAGTACATAAATGTGAAATTAGATGAAACCACCTTTTTCAAAGAAGTACATCGGAATCGCTACACAGTCACAGATCAAACTCGGATTATACAAGTTTTAAATCCGGCCTATCGATTTGGGTTTGAGCAATGGCTCAAAGCATAAACATTTTTCTAGATTTCAAAAGTCTACACATATTTCAAAACTGAAATAGATTGCAGTACACGTTGTTCATTTGGTGTATTACTGTTTCATTCGCTGATAGATTTAGGTCAACATTGGAGCACATGTGACAGAATTTATCAGATCTGGCCAGAGCGTGATCTTAAATGCATTCAGGTGTTGTTATTCAGTAATAATGACATCTCGATTTGTTCAAATTGACGTGTGTGTTTTCTTTGTTACAGATGTTGTGGTCTGTACATGAGTCCAGGGCGCTCCTTCCGATCCCGGCCATCTAGATACTACGGGGGATACAGTTACAAACGAGCCCCACCGCTAGACAGAATATCTATGGGATTTATTAAACGTTCTGGTGACGACGGGGATACATTTTCTCATTTGAATGAATATCCTTATGACAATGAACAACTGGACTATATCGTAGGTGCCAAGCGGGCATTAGATGCAATAGCTTCTGGTCTTGTAAGAAAGAAACGACAAGTGGACCCAAGCGGTTCGGATGCAGCCGCAGTAATAGATGACAAGACTGATGGTGAAAAACGTGAGCTTGATAGGGCTTTTAGTGGACTCATTAAGAAAGATGACCCCGAAATAGATACAGCACAAGATGAAAAACGTGGATTCGATAGACTTGCTTCAGGGTTTGTTAAAAAAGCTTCCGGTGAAAACGATAAACGCGGATTTGATAGAATGGCTTCTGGGTTCATTAAGAAAAATGATGAGGATGGGAAGCGTGGTTTTGATAGAATGGCTTCAGGATTCATAAAGAAAAGTGACGAGAGTGAAAAACGCGGACTTGATCGTATGGCATCCGGATTCATAAAGAAAAGTGATGAGGATGAGAAGCGAGGCTTAGATAGAATGGCTTCAGGATTCATAAAGAAAAATGATGAGGATGAGAAGCGAGGCTTTGATAGAATGGCTTCAGGATTCATAAAGAAAAGTGATGAAAATGAGAAGCGAGGCTTAGATAGAATGGCTTCAGGATTCATTAAGAAAAGTGATGAAAATGAGAAGCGAGGTTTTGATAGAATGGCTTCAGGATTCATAAAGAAAAGTGATGAGGATGAGAAACGGGGATTTGATAGAATGGCTTCGGGTTTCATAAAGAAAAGCGATGAGGATGAAAAGCGAGGTTTTGATAGAATGGCTTCAGGATTCATAAAGAAAAGATATGAAGAGAAAAAGCGGGGCCTCGACCGTATGGCTGCTGGATTCATAAAGAAAAGTGATACAGGTGGTGATGACAAGAGAGGTTTTGATCGAATGTCTGCAGGATTTATAAAGAAGAATGACCATAGAGCAGACAAGAGAGGTTTCGATAGAATGTCATCTGGGTTTATTAAACGTCAAGATGAAGAAGTTGACAAACGCGGCTTTGATAGAATGTCATCAGGCTTTATCAAAAGAGAGGACGAAGCTGTTGATAAGCGTGGGTTTGGCAGAATGGCATCAGGTTTTATTAAACGAGAAGACGATAGGACGGACAAAAGGGGGTTTGATAGAATGGCGTCTGGATTTATAAAGAGGAGCGGTTTCGATAGAATGGCATCTGGATTCATTAAAAGAATGTCATCCGGTTTCATAAAGAAAAGTGATATCGAAAGTGACAAACGGGGCTTTGATAGATTAAATGCAGGACTAGTTAAAAAGGACGATGCGTATGCTGATGAAAGTATTTTAGACCTTCAAAATGGCCATATGTCAAATGATCCGCTGATCGATAATTCACCAGAAAAAAGAGGCTTTGATCGTCTTAATAGTGGGTTTATCAAACGTGGTTTGGACAGACTAAGTAGTGGCTTCGTAAAACGAGATGTAAGCGGCCTAATGGAAAAAAGAGCTATGGATCGCTTAGCAAGCGGTCTTGTCAGAAAACGGTATATGGATAGACTATCAAGCGGACTTGTAAAAAAGAGTTATTTAGATCGGTTATCCAGTGGACTGACCAACAAGCGCTACTTTGACAGACTGGCAAATGGTTTGGTGAAGAGACAGTACTTTGATGGTAACGGCGACAATCAATTTATTTCTGGATTGGTACGAACAGGTGATGAGCCTTCTTCGCATGGCTTTGAAGATTATATTATGCCGACAGGGGAGCTGGAATCGGCTCCTGGAATTTCTCTGGAAACTGTAAAACGACGTCTAAGTAGACTAAACGGGCTAATAAAACGCAATGCAGAATTCCAAAATGAAGAAAATGACACAGCCGATGACGACACTTCTTGAAAACGAATTTAAATGAATTTGAGATTTAATTTAAGTGATCATTTCAATGCTTCAATTAATTGTGTACACATTGTAATGGTTACTGACAGCACGTTTACTTATGTATGCAAATTTCATTATAATTGATTCATTTTTCGTTAGCAGTTTCAAAATCTGTTATGACTGTAAATGCGTATACATGATTGGTACTCAAAATGTTAATATAAAACCTATCATAATAAAAAAACAACTATAAAAGAAAGCAATCTTCCACAATCACACAGATACACTGCACGTGTAAATGAGAGACGTGTGATTATATAAGTGCAATTGAAAACGTGAAAGAGTACCAACATAACGAATTATATCAATACATATTTGTTTTGACGGTATGCATGTCTTTACCTCGAATACTTAATAAATCACAATACATTATAAATTGTTGCTAAATAATCACCAGTTTTTTTAAAAAAAGTATTTGAGCAGAAGGTATTCATAGTTATGTATCAAAGAAATAAAATGGTTGATGAAGATGTTGGAAATTTTGTTTTAGAAGCATCTGTGATACAACCGTACATGTACATTAAATGTCAAGGAAACATATTTTTCAATTAAAATGATATATACTATAACTAGGTATTAGTATTATCAGCTACATTAAATGTAGTTCAAAATAAAGTGTGATTCAAATCTATATGTTTGTAAGATTCAAGGTTTCTTATTTCCAAATCAATGCAAAAGTATTGAAGAAGCACCCCCTTTGAAACGCTATGCTTCGGGAATGTTTAACATCATACTGTGTGCCCAAGAGTAGTATCCAATTGTAACAACTTGCTGTTTGTGATATAATCCGCATTCAGATCAGCGTCTACACTTATACAGAGTTAGAGTGGTGCACTAAATGGTGCAGATGCACAGTATATCACGTGATATTTGGTTAAGAATACATGTCAAGCACTATCGTAAAGAAGTCCGTTCAAATTATACATTATGATATCTCAGATAGTATATTTAGAACATTATTAAATAAGAATAAAATGCTGACCTTGACAGTGAAATTATTAATGTAATATCTAGATTTCGTTTGCATCAAATACTATAATATTTATTTCATGGAAACGAATCAACGAATCAACCGATATCCGGTAATTATGGTGCACTACCATCCAACATATGATAGGTTCTTCTTGTTTCTTTCATAACAAAACCAGGAACTATTGTCATTGGATGAATGCAAAAAACTACATATAAAACTTGCATGTGGTGCATGAAATGTTAGTATGTTAAATTTCTTCTTTAGTAGATACTAAACGTAATTTTGCAAACATGCATAAGAAGTATTTGGCTTAGTCAGTAATTTTGCTACTTTCAACAAACATGCTGAGCTTGAGTCAGAAGCTGTGTAATTCGGTGTAGTAACCGGACCAAATGCAATTGAATATTGCATGGTTACGATGGACAAGTTTGAGGTTTACATAGGGGCGTACTATCGAAATTTAAACAATAAGTTAATATTAGTCTGATATATGTTGAATGTCAGAGTTCTTATTGAACATAAACAGATAAAATGTCAGTTAAACCTGTTTGCATCATCAGTCGATCGGTTAATTGTTGAACAAAACAAAACGATATACATAGGCCCATCCTTTTGATCATACATATTTCGTTATGAGTTTAAACATTCGCCGAACATGTTTAAAATAGTTTTTGCAGATAGACCTTGATGACTTAAGAGAGCTTTTGGTGTCAACAGTCTATAACATTTATCTACAGACCAAACTGTTTGATATCGTCGGTGTCGTGTAAGAACAGACGTTATTGACCTTTTGGTAAAAGGCACTACATCCATTTTAGAACGGCGCCGTATATGTAGACTTGATTTATTTTTAAAAGACAGTTGATGCAACATAACTGGAGATAAAATATTGTAATTGTGCCTCGAAAGAAAATTGAAAATGGTTATCCAACTTAAGCGAACAGTGTATAACCGTGTATGTGGCCCAAATGATTTGGTCATTTTGAAAACATTTCATCACATCTGAACGAAACTGATAAGACGGCCTAGACGTATGTCTTTATGAATTGAAAAATCCTAAATGTGAATTGTAAATGTATGCACGAAGCACTTATTGGCAATAAAGTTATTTTAAATAACAATTAACTGGTTTATTTTTTTCCTTGCCTTTCCTATAGTAGTTTCATCTTTTATATTTTGAAATCCCATTAGACTTCGAAGTGATAACTTATTATTTTTATATTGGGCTTGATCATGTTGGCTTTCCTAAAACACAAAAATGGCCTGCACATATATTAATTCTACATGTTGCAAGGTTTGCAAATTCTGATCTGATAAAAATGTTTTTGCATGGATGTCAAACTACGAATCATTGATAATAAAATTCGCATTTTTAACGGTACTGTAGTAATGTTTTCCGAAAGTGAGAGACTTTAACGTATGGCGTCATGTCAACAATAAAATAATATGATTATTTGACCGTTTCTTCTAACAGAAGAACACCTTTAAAAGCATTCTGGGAAATTTAAGATGTGCTCGTTACGAGTATGCACTATTTCTCATTTGTTTCTTTTCAAAGGCATTTTCTATGTTCAGAGGTGTTATTATGTGTATGTGGTATTCGGTATTCAGCCATTTTGACGGTCAAATATATTGTGTTTACAAAAACGACACACTCTTTGAACACATATCTGAAAGAGGTTAAACTAAAGACCACATACTATATAGATAGATAATCAGTTTTGAATCAGATTAAATTGCATGATTCTGGAAATTTCATACATTGAAATATCAAGCACGCTATGGAAATGGATAGATAAGTTCAAGCCGTCTTGGAAAATATATCATTATGTTTTAATTCACATTCAAAATGGCACAGGCGCGGTTTTAGGAGAACACCGACATTTATAATATTAAATAATATTAAACAGACAACCTCATATTCTCGACAGGGATACGAATTGAATGATCATCAGGTTTTACCGTTCCTGTTTTCACACACTCACCAATTTCCCTTATATATGGCTGTATAGAAAACTTTGAAAGTCTTCGTAAGTCTCCAAAACCACTGGTCAGATTTCAATAATATTTGGCAGAAAACGTTCCCAGACGAACCTTTCAATATGGCGAAAACACAGTTATTTCATTCAGAAAACTGGTTTTCATGGCAACCAAAATGAGTCGAAGTCAGTCTTCTCCTGTAAAACCTTTGATCAGACTTCAATAATATTTGATATAAGTAGTCTTTAGGTGACCCACCATCAAGATTGCTAACACCTTGATGACGTCTAAACAACATGACCGCTAGGTGCGATGCCTGATTTCCTCATATATGGCTTTATATACAACATTCCTCTATGCATATTTTACTTTGCTTCCGATTTGAATATTGATGAACTGATATTTTAAAATGTTCATGCAATCAGGTTAGTTTTACCAAATGAGAGTCAAAACTCTTCGTCGTTTTAGATTTCATTGGCAACAGAACATGACCAGCATAGACAGATCCTACAGGAGACTCCTGTTTGCAAGAGGATTTTAATAAAGGGTATATTTATTGAGTAAAGGGTCAACATCATATTGGTGAAATTGTGCCAAATATATGTCATGCATGTATAGCGATTGTTACCAACAGTTTCGAAAGCATCAACAGCTTTATTGCAATTTTTCAATCATGTATACCGCGCTTGCGCGGGTCTTTTCCTAGTAATGTATAATTTGATATCAAGTTCATTTGAGTCGTATAAATATGGTGGTGAAAGGTTATCTATTTGTTCATGAATCTTTTTCGGCGCCACACTTAAAACTGTCGGATACAACTAGTGAAGGAACACATACTTTAAGATAATTGTTTAAACTTGGGTTAAATGTAACGAAAAACAGCGAAGTCACGGATCAGACGCGGTCTGATATAGGCTTTGTCTGATCTGGGACTACCCTTTTTGTAATGGTTCAATAAGGCGACTTAGGTGCCAACAGAGTTATTAGGTGAGATTCATTCAATTTTCCAATCATAATTACACCTTTCTCGTTAAATTGCTTATTACCATACCCGCGGCTACCGGAAGACACATACATACCTTTATAATTCAACCCTTATCATGCTTATTGCGACCAGCGATACATTTACAAACAACTTTTGATCCGGGTCAGACGCGAGTAATTCGGCATCCGGTCCGGTTCCAAGCTATTTGACACTCAGACTACACAATATTGTAGCGAAACGAACACGGTTCGATACTGAAGCAGACGAAAATTACCAAGCAGCCGACAATTGCATGTATAGCAGCGTGATATGGGTTAATGGAGGTCGTCAGCAGTTCATACCTTTATGTTCGTATAAGTTAGTTCACGACTAACCCGGGAGTAGAGTTCCAGAAACGAGGGCGCATAGTCGTCGTGAACAGTTTCCTCTCGACTCGGAACTCCACGGCCAAACGAAAATCCTCGCTGGCGATGGTCCCTGGGTTTTTAGTATATAGCCGAGGCGTTCTAAATGCCGACTCTAGTGACCCCGGTCTGAGGAGGGTTTAGATGAGTCGAGTTCAAAGGTCAAAATGACGTCACACTAGTAGCGACTCTACCCTTTCACACGAGAAACTCGTTTCTCCCACTTCCGGACATGGGAGATAGGAATTTTGCCCATGGGAGAGATCTCTATCTTCCATGTCACGTGTCCAG
>JAULCE010185305.1:0-11568 GCA_032359355.1 Macoma nasuta | reverse complement strand
ACATGGGATGATATAAACTTGACCAAAAAATCATTTATCAAAACTGCAATTCCACCTGTTTCGCAACAGGAAGACTGTAAATTATCCCCATTCTGGCAGCTGTTTAATTAACTGTACATTACACATTTACTATCGAATAAAGAATTTCACCAACACATTTCCTATGAATTGATATCTTATTAAAATCACATATACAGAAGTGATATCTAAGTGTGACAGATAAAACAAGCCCCAATGTGTTTTTATCATTTCAAGGGCAGATGCAGGTAACTATTACTGTACATACCCAAAATATTAGGTCAACAAAAAATGTAGGCAAACAGTGTATTCCCACATCAAATTGTTCCTAAAGCAGCAAGTTTTATCTGCATATATACAGTTTGCGGTCTCATCAGTTTATTTATGTAACATACAGAACAATGTAAGATGAGCAAATTAAATAATGAATGGTGGGTAGGATATAATTTGTCTATATATGCCAAACACAATAACTGAGATTTATGCATAACTAAATTAGTTCTAACAATATATAATTATAATAGATAACATGCATATTTTAAATTATGTATTTCTTCCATATCCATATGGTGAGACAAACTGACAATTGGCTAGAATCATCTTGAAAAGACAATTCTAAAGAGTAGTAACTGTTGTTACACTATTGGGTTTCATGAAGAAACAAAGAAATTTGTAAAAGGTGTTTCATTCACGCATGTTTTTCTAAAGTTCTGTAAAACATTATGTTTCTGAGCCCAAACCTGCAAGCTGTGTAATTGAACAAAGCCGTTGTTTTCCTGACAAGATTCGCATCACTTTACTAAGATTAAAGCACGTAAAAGTCATGAAAACCAATACAAATATACACAATAACATACACAGATAATTTGCATGTTTTGAACAGCAAATGGATAAGTAAAAGATATCCATTGACCACAAAAGCATTTTTAACCGTTGCAACAGCTTCAAACATGTTTATTGACATTGTGTCAACCAAGGAACTAGTAAGAAAAGTGTATTGCCGATTAATCCATTAAATTCATGAAACCTTCAAAACTTTAGGCCAACTTGGTCCTCAGCAAATTCTGATTAATTTTCGAAGAATAATCCTAGCCCCAAATGTGAAGAATTGTCATTCTTGAAACAACATGTCTGTTCCATATGATGTTTTCATTGGACAAAAGAAGCAAATATTGTCCAATCAGTGTGTGTAACACTGAATGTGGATGTCAACCTACATTCATGTGTGGAACCAATTTGTTTCAAGAACAACTGCATATTGCAACAAACGATACCAATTTAATGGTCAGTGTATGTTACAGAGCCCTGAAAATGGCACAAATCTTCTTGATATCTAGTTTGGAAAAACGCTCAAAATGTTCATCCTAGACTAAGACAAGATCAGATTAATTTTAGGCAGTGGCTAGAGGTCCGGTCCCGGTAGCCTGTTCTATAAAAAGAATATCATCCAGCATACTTGTAAGAATCAGACCGTTAAATTTCACTCAGACACCAAGAGTTTGAACAAAAGAAGTACAATTTAACATGATTAAAACCGACACCCAAAGGAAAACTATGCATATTTGGTAAGAATTCTTTAAATTTAGATCCTTTCAAACAGGCACCAAACAAGCAGACCTGAAAAATACGGACAGACTAGCCAGTTTGTCAGTATATCCCTTACAGAACGAGACATGAATGTGTATTTCCTTTGCAAAATGTACAAGATCAGAGCGAGCTCTTGGAGTAGCCCCCTGATCAGGGACCTGGGTCTACACTATTTGCAAAATAAATCTATCCTGTCAGGGTAATGGTACCATAATGACAAATTTAACATATCTTCTCTAAAACGAAAGTGGCAAAAGGAAAGGTCTGCGTTTCAATGGTTAGCTACTCCTACACAACCCTTCCCTGTCATCTGAACCCAAGCCGGATCTAGGCTAATTCACAATCCATTGACTTTATTTCCTGGTTTTAATATTGCGATTTTCTTCAATAATAACAACACAATTCAATCAAAAACGAAAGAATAATGGTATCTCATGTCTAAAAAAGGGGACAAACATGTCCCCTCACGGTGACACACGACAAATCTAGCACACCTGGATAATTTCACCTTTAGGACAACCGGCCGAATGTGTGAATTAACCAAAATGGCGTCAGCACTAAGTATCCGAAATATTTATATTTAATCGATAATCGTAAACGCGAACTGTTTAGATCTTAGCGAGAAAAGTTGGAACTACGTACCGATTCGAACATTTCCGTTAAAGTCATGAGCTGCTCCTGCTCTAACGCCACAGAACTTCGAGCCATTTTTGTTGTTACTTTGCAGAAAATTTTACACAGCTAGGGTGGGACGGTCACGTGATACTATGTGTATGTTTCGGCAACTCCTGCAATGAACTGAAATTCGTCACCGGTTAGCAGGTGCCCGCGTGATGTCAGAGAAATGGATATTCCATATATGGGTAAATCACTATCAACGCTTCAAATAAGACAGTTGTATGTCGGTGACTAATTTCAGTGTAAATCTGAGTATTAAACCTAGATGGAGAATACGGTTTTAACAAATGAAATATCTGTTTGTACAACACTAAGATGCTTATTGCTGAAAAAATATAATGGCAACCTGAAAGCTTGGAATTTAAAATGGCGTCCAAGATGGCGCCGGTTTTCAGGATATGAATTCAGAAAATAATATGAAATTAGGCTTTGCCTATCGGCGGGGAAAGCCTTCTTTAATAAATGAAATTATATATAAGTGTTGATCTTATGTCTAGTGTCCATGTTTTCACTTTTATGCTTGCATTTGAAATGATACTATATAGGCCGTGGCTATTACCACGTAAAATACGTGGCACGTACGGGACCCGCTTTACCACGTAATTCGTAAGCATCACAATATCGTAAAACACACTATATTGACGATTTTGAGTAATTGGAGACCAATTATCGAATGCAACCTATAAATATTTGGTGCAAAATGTGTTATAAATATGTATGAATTAAATCTGACTGCTAACAATTGCTATTTTTGTTATTATGATGAAATACAAATATGGTTACATTATATTGGAAATATGTTTTTAAGGTATATAAATAAACAACAAACTCAACTGGATGTCACTTCCATAACTTTATTTCATAAATAAGCAAAACAAGATAAATTATCACCAATTGTTTAAAAAGTTGCTTTAAATTCATTTTTTCATGAATACGTGGTTCAACTAAGAACGATAACCTGCCTCGGACAAAACACACAGGTAACAGTCCAAACACGGTTAACGTTCTTAGTTTAGGCACGTAAACTGAAGAAGTGACTAAATAACTTAAACAACAATTATCAATATGCCGGTAGTAATGTTATTTACAGATATCTATCATTTATCATTATTGAAATGATATAAATAAGAACAACATTATTGTTTAAAAAAGTTAATTTAATTCCTTTTTTACTGAATACGTGGCTCAACTAAGAACGATAATCTGCCTCTTACAAAACACACAAGTAACAGTGCAAACACAGTTAATGTTCTTAGTTCAGCCACGTAAACAGTAAAAGGGATATAATAGCTCAAACATTAATTATTAAAATGCATGTATTAATGTTATTGATACATAATTATTATGAAACATAATCAAAATAATATAAATAAGAATAATGATTGTTTACAAAGTTGATTTAATTCTTTTTTTTCCTGAATACGTGACTCAACAAAGAACGATAATCCACCTCAGACAAAACACACAGATCACAGTGCAAACACGTTTATTGTTCTTAGTTGAGCCACGTAAACTGAAAAAAGTGATTAAATAGCTCAAAAATCAAATATCAAACTGCCTGTATTAATTTTATTTCTACATATTTATTATGAAACATAATCAAAATAATATAAATGAAGAACAAAGATTAATAATGTTTAATAAGTTAATTTTATTCATTTTTTCCTGAATACGTGGCTCAACTAAGAACGATAATCCGCCTCAGACAAAAAAAAACAGGTAACAGTGCAAACACGGTTATTGTTCTTAGTTCAGCCACGTAAACTGAAAAATGGGTTAAATACCTCAAACACCAATTATCAAAATGCATGTATTAATGTTATTTCCACATATTTATTATGAAACATAATCAAAATAATATAAATTAGAATTATGATTGTTTAAAAAAAGTTGATTTAATTCATTTTTCCCGAATACGTTGCTCAACTAAGAACGATAATCCGCCTCAGACAATATCATTGGGAACAGTCCAAACACGGTTATTGTTCTTAGTTCAGCCACGTAAACTGAAAAAGGGATTAAATAGCTCAAACATCAATTATCAAAATACCGGTATTAATGTTATTTACACATATTTATTATGAAACATTATCATAATAATATAAATGAATAATAATGATTGTTTAAAAAAATGATTTTAATTCATCTTTTCCTGATTACGTGGCTCAACTAAGAACGATAATCCACCTCATACAGGTAACAATCCAAACACTGTTATTGTTCTTAGTTGAGCCACGTAAACTGGAAAAAATGACTTAATAGCTAAAACAATTATCAATATGCCGGTAGTAATGTTATTTACACATATTTATTAGGTTTATTATGGAACATTATCAAAATACAATAAATAAGAACAAAGTTATTGTTAAAAAGTTGATTTAATTCATCTTTTCATGAATACGTGGCTCAACTAAGAACGATAATCCGCCTCAGACAAAAAACACAGGTAACAGTGCAAACACGGTTATTGTTCTTAGTTCAGCCACGTAAAATGAAAAAGTGACAAATAGCTCAAACACCAATTATCAAAATGCATGTATTAATGTTATTTCCACATGTTTATTATGAAACATAATCAAAATAATATAAATAAGAATTATGATTGTTTAAAAAAAGTTGATTTAAAGACGATCACTACAGTTTCACCATTTTTAGGAAGCAGATAGAATTTTATTAAAGTTTGTGTCAAGATAGTATATGGTATAGGCTATAAGAATATGCAATAAAAAAATAGGGTCACCATCCTTAAAAAAATGTTATGAGCCTTTCTTTATTTTACCTCATTTTTCGGCAGGCGCGGTTAATGTTTCATAGACGTAGCATTCAACGTGATATATATTTGTTTTCATTTCCCGATTTTAGTTTCCTTGAACATCATTTGGTTGGCAACACACCATATTTCATTAACAAAAAACAACAGATGGTCAAAATTTCAGCTATCATAAAAAAAAAACAAGATTAAATACAGAAAACACATATTTCATAAGAAGATAAAAACACAATTACTATGGTCACTTTTCAAAGTATTTTTTTTAAATGCTCAAGCAGATCATGATAGATTTTTTTATTTTTTTTATACAAAAACTTTAAGCCTTTGTCTATCAATGCCAGGTCTGAAAAATAGGGGTCACCGTATTTGTTTTTTCAGAAAAAAGTTTTTTAGTTGCTATATGCACCTGAAATGTCGCTCCTAGCTTGTAAATAGTCGTTAACACATATATTAAGTTTTGACATACGGATTCAAACATCATAAACATAATATTAAGTGTCATTATTGTTACATAGTTACAGCAACACTCTTAGCAAACCATATTTTAAAAAAAAACTCACACCCATTCCGGGATTCGAACTTACGACCCTACGACGGACGCGCCTAGCAGGCTAGCAGCGTATTACACTTGGCTTACGGATTTGACGTTATATTTACTTTAGCGAAATAAAATCAACTGTCGCGATCGTCTTTAAAATGGGATATTCATATTTTCATTAAATGACGTATTCAGAATAATCGAACATAGGCACATATAGTGTATCCCTTGATCAGACTGCTTCTTAAGGAGCAGTCTGAGCAGGGGCTACACTGGTTTACGAAAACTTAGAGTGTAGTTTCAGCAGACACATTGTCTCAACATCAACTATTTTTCCCAAAAGTATCGGTTGAAACATTGACTGAAAATAGTTTCCATTTGTTTTTTATTTCTTTGAAAGTTCATTTTTTACGTTTTCTTCTTGTTTTTCGGTTTTGCGTGGCTGTGTTTCTACATAATTGGAATTACGACAAAAAACATTCTGCTCTTAATACGATCGAATTTCGTCGTTAGTGTTTTTCATGCGATGACACTTTTAATAAAGCCAATATGACCGGAACGCTACGAGAAATGGTTTTGTTTCCCTGCTTAATTTCCCAGGATGTTATTTAATGTAAAAACACACCCTGTTAAATGACAATTTACAAGCTGGCATACGTCCAATTCTTGACAGCTTATTTTTTTTTTACGGGAAATTAGAATATCACAGCCAAAATGTCTACACGCAAAATATGAATTAAACAGAAAAAAAGTTTACGGATTAAAGCTATGCTAAAAAACATGCATCACTGAATGTCTTAAGTGAAGTGCATTCTACATTAAACAAATTTCAAAAACAAGTTTTTTGTGTGGCTTGCTGAAACTATGATTAATAAAAAGGGATTATACTGTCATCTCGTTATCTGGAACTCGAATTGAGTCAAGTTCATGCTTTGATCAAAACTAAAATCTGAAACCACAAACAAAGGTTTCGCTTTGATGATACGTGTTAATATTTGGGTTACTTTCTTTTGAATTATCGGAAGTTCGAATTTTATTAATGTTTGGGGTACTTTGTACTTATTTGTACTTATGAATATAGGCTCGCCTATTTCGACATAACGAATTTTAATCATATTCCATTATATCGAAATCGTACAATTCTGGGGTTGTTCTTTGTCTGGCCGTCAATCTCTCTGTTTGTCGCCGGTTAATTTTACACAGAGTGAGAATATTGGATAGCGATACTTTTGGTGTCGTCTTATCACATGCGCCCCGCTGTGTGAGCTACTTTTTTAAGATGATGAAAACGATGATAACCAACATATAAGTCCGGTATAATTTATACAGTCAAACCACGCTATCTGGATCTCAGACAAAACGAATTCTAGCTCTTATTGAGACTAAATTAAAAATCAAAAGCATAGGATCTTCGGACAATTCAAACTTATAATAATATATCAGTCAACTAGACGCACATGTATCAAGCGTCAGCTGCATATGACAGCTGGTCAGATTCTACTCTGATTGAAATGAATACATGTATGTACACAATACTGTCTGTTTAATTGAAAGATATACTAAGCAGATGCTAGAGAACCTGTTCTTGGTTTACACTTTTAGCTATGTATTAGTATAACGTAGAGCGACGATTTATTAAACCGTAAATTCCCCACTTACGAATGCATCACATGTGTGAATCATTCGTACACATTCCTCACACATGTGTGACTTATATGTACGACTATGTCACATATTTGTGAAAAATTAGGTATGTACGTTTGCCCCATTTTAGCGCTAAAACACATTTTCACATGTCGAAAAGAACAGGAAAATCATGCTATAGCAAAACACATTCCAAACAACAAATTATTTCACCCAGATAAATCAGGGGGCATGATGTTTTTGTTCTGTCTGATAAAGCCCTTATGGTGGTTGTAACCGTCCGAATGGGAAACCTCCATGTCCACACACAAGAATGTCAATTTCAAAGCAATAAGGAGACAATTTGTAAAAACTGAAGCTATATAAGAAAGAACTAGCACGTGCATACATTTGTAGCTTGTAACACGTTTCATCGATAGCACAATAGCTAGTGTACTTTTTCATTTATGGGTCAAATTGTCGTATTCATTACAAAATTGCCAAACTACCGAATTTAGCATTTTTACGTGACATTGTGCATAGAACATGTAAGTTAAATAATTAAGGAAGGGCAAGTTACCTTGGAATTATTAAATTTAGCTTCAAACTTATAAATAGTAGAGTGCGAACATTTGACCTTGATGCTTTGACAGGTAAACAAACAGAACTCCAGATAAGCGTGCATATCTGAAATATTTTTTCAATCTTTTTCGGTATTATTCAACCTGACCTTATGTTTTGATCATTCATTAGAGTCTACTTTTTCCAAGATGCCCTAATGTATGGGTCAAAACATGGTGTTTTGTTGAATAATGAGGATTCTAGCTAGTGCGTTACGCACCTTATCTTGGGCTCTGAAAAGAAATCAGAACAGCATTTTCGAAACCTGATATTTTTGCCTTACGCTGGCTATGGTGTGATTGATGAAACGTGTTACAAGCTACACCTGTATGCACATGTTAGCAAAATTTCCTTTCTTTTTTATTTAGCTTCAGCTTTTACATATTGTCTCCTTATTGCTTTGAAATTAACATTCTTGTGGGGGACATAGAAGTTTCCAATTTGGACGGTACGATGAACCTTATCACATGCATGTACTGTTAAAACACATTGAGTACATGACCCATGTTGAAGTTTTGGTCATTGAATAAAAGGTCAATGTCACACGGTTAAATAATGTCATATTCCTTTATACTCAATATCTTGCTAAACGTTAGATATTTAAACTTCATGTTTCACAAGATGATCGTTCTTATAACAGAACACAACATAGCATACCATAACATTCTCATTATTTCTCAAACCAAGTATACAATGTGCATGAGGATACAGTATATATAATTCTCAATAGGTAGTAAAAGTTCCATGTTGGTTTTAAAAGTCACATGGATTAAGGTGAATGTCACAAGGAGTCATAAACATGAAATCCTTAACATTCAATATTTTGACACAAACAATGATTGGTCTCGATGAAAAGAAGATTAGTATTGCTTTTGGGACTATAGGCCTACTCGATGCCGTCCGTCTGTCTGTCTCTTCGTCTCACTGCATGTTCGACCAATAACTTCATGATGCATAAATTTATTTTCATATAGCTTGCCACATGTATTTGAACATTATTAATTTTCATTAAGTAGAACGTGATGTTGTTTCGTGCCTGCGCAAGCCTTTGCCGTGCAAAACGGGTACAATAGCTTAACACACTATGTTTATCATAAAACGAGTCGCTTGCACGACTACAGTCCGTAACTCAACCGACAAGGGCATCGTGCACTTTGGGACTTCTTTCACTATGTATGTTTGTTAATAGGAATATCCGTGTGCTGATTGTGTTTTTATACAATCCAGGGTCATAGGATGTGCCTTCTCAACAAATCCACAACCCATTGTAGGATTTTCTTCACAACTGTCACACGACCAAATATTTAAGATGAAATGCAGAACCCATTGAATGACATGTCTTAGCATCGAATTATCATTTCCTTTTCATTTGTCCAATTCATTTGAATATTTTTTAAGAAACTTGGATCTTATTTTCACTTCATTGCGACAACATGCATATTCCATATTCCCTGCGTAACGTGTGATACCATAGTACCTTGCATCGACAGTATTTTTCGGATGATTATATAAGCCGGTTGGGTACAAAGCACAATTCAATTATTAATGACTATGTCAAAGGTCACTTTCACAGAATGAGAACTTCGTGAATTTTGTCAAACGTTTTTTATACTTCAGAGTATGGACAGGCTGGATTTTAAACAAGCGCTGTGGCCAAGCTGTGGAAGTATGACTGCTTTATTGGTAGTCCAGCGCATATTCATTGGACCGTCGTGTAAAACCGCTAGTACTTATTTGCACTTATCCTGCCGCTTAATTATCCTCTGCCAACGTTGCAATCTGCTCGATGTTGGTATCCTTATTCGATTCGCCTTTAAGAAGGTGTGATTGTTGCCTGAGTTTCAAACAGCTTGGGTACAACCAGACGCCGAGTTACTCGGCCTAAAAAGTTTGGTCCAAGCTGGTTGACGGTATTACAATTGTCGCGATGTTATCCGTGACCACAGAGAAGCTTGTTTTGGTGACTCTGTCGAAGATGACATTTGGAAACATTGTGAAAAATGAATCAGCTGCTCAAAATTAGCAAAATCTTCATTTCTAACAATATTGTCAAAACCATTCAAAATTGACATTTTTCTTGTTCATCATCGTCTTCAGAATATTTCCTAATGGATTATTCTAATATAGCATATGGAGTAAAAAGATAACGAGCGTTGAACGGAATTTTTGTATCGATTGATATTTACAATATCAGCCAATCAACGCATTTAAAGACATTAGCGGAACTAATCATAAAATGAGCATTTTCTGTTATATGAAAACGTTTTTTTAGTAACCCTGTGCATCTATTTGTGTTCTTAACTGATTATTGTTGTCTGGGTTATGAATAAAGTGGCATCAATATTTGTATTAATATTGTCTGATTGTAATATCTTAATGCCGTTGACTGTAGGTTAGACTATTTATATAAGTGCATGATGTCACATATCCTTCAGAGTTGCTACACTCCGAATCATCAATACCAGAATGTGCTTGTTACTTAGCGGCATCGAACGACACATACACCGAACTGTCCCACTGAGCATCCCAACTTCTGTTTAACCCTTTCCTAAACAAGCTATGTTCTACACTTATCCGGGCGGAAATAATCTACCATTTTCTAATTGCAGTGAAAACATTATAGGATATGGGGCATTTGCTCGTTACGAGCAAATGCTTCATATCCTAAAATGATTTCAATGACTATCAGTAACAGAGGACTGGTGCTAAAGGCGTTTGTCTGAAGTAAAGGGTTAACCCTTTACTCCACAAAGATACGCACTTTGACGCCTCTGTAACAGATGGGTTTTGGAAACATTAAACAAACGGAGAATTTGCTTATAATGAGCAATTCTTCATTTCCCACAATGATTTGATAACCAATTACAATATGCATCTTCCTTTCTCTTGGAGTACACGTATCTGTACTTTTTAATTAAACCTTTATAACGTCGATCGCGACCATAGTGATATCGTCTAATTTGGATCAGGCTCAGATACTCGGCGTTTGAACAGGATTCGAGCTGTTGGCACTCGGATAAATATGCTATTTTTAGATATATCTATAAGGAAAGTATCCAATGAAAGGGTGATTAACTAGGCAATTTTTTTCCAACATTCATATTCCTCTTATACTGTTATTGTAAATGAGTCTAAAATAGCATTATATGCAATAAACGGTTAAGTGTATATTGCTAACGATTTTTTAGCAAATAGATGGAGAAGACAATGCTTTCAGTGAGGAACAGCGATTTGTACTGGATTATTCACATGACGGAACTAGAACTTCGCGATAAGCGGCGACTTCATATAAACTGAATAAACGTATGCTTTAGTCAATTTAGCTTCAAAGGACTAAATTACTACCACGAGAGTAAATTAATTGTGTCATAATAATAATCGGCAAACTGTTTATTTGTGAAGTAGGTAAGATTAAAGAAACATGTCTTCAAACTAAATGTAAATAGACACTCACTGGTGGGACTGCTTGTATAACTAATCTTAAGAGATTCTAGTGGAGCTATTTTCTTGGTTTTCTCAAGGCTGTTTTTATGTCCCCAGATCTATATCTGGGGGCATATTGTTTTTGCTCTGTCTGTTTGTTTGTTGGTTGGTTGGTTTGTTGCTTGGTTTGTTTGTGTCCAACTTTAACATTGGCCATAACTTTTGAAATAATAAAGGTAGAGACTTCATATTTGGCATGCATATGTATTTCATGAAGCCGCACATTTTGAGTGTACACATGTCAAGGTCA
>JAULCE010185194.1:0-11568 GCA_032359355.1 Macoma nasuta | reverse complement strand
TTCAAATGGATACCTCAAATAGTTTTTGAGAAATGTTGTCTTACAAAAAACTTAAACGAAAAACTTAACCGAAAAACTTAACCAACGCAGATGCAGATGACAGGGTGATGACAATAGCTTGACTTTTTCTACGAGAAGTCGAGCTAACAATGAAATAGTGCTACTAGACCTGTTCCACATGATAAACAAAGGTTACTAGGTGTCTAGTAAAACTTAAAAGGCTGTGACACTCCAAATCAAAATGTCTGCGGGCCTCAATTCAGGTACTGAATCCTTCTCATGAAGACATTTATTTGCCAGTCAACTTCACCCTAGCTTCTGTTAGTAAAATTGAAGACAGTGTGCTATCTTTTGATGATGCAAAGAAGAAGGATGTTGAAATAAATGTCCTGTCAAATGATGTTCCATCACTGGACAATGACATTGAATTCAATATATCCAATGCTAATTTAACTTCAGAGCAGTACTCAAAGCTTAAAAGGTTTCTATCGAAAAACAAGGACGTATTTTCCACTTCTCTAGAAACAATTGGCAAAACAAATGGCTTCAAACACACTATTGAAACAGAACCAGGCGCTAAACCAGTTCACAAATCTACTATCCTGGTCCTGTTCAAAAGGCAGAAATAGAGCGTTGTACTAAAGAATTTTTAGACCATGGCATTGTAAGTCCATCCACCTGTGTTTGGAATAGTCCTGTAGTGCTAGTCAAAAAGAAGGACAACTCATGGAGGTTAGCTTTAGATTTCAGGTGCCTGAACAGTGTTACAAAACCAATTTCCCACCCTCTTCCTCGTTTGGAAGATGTTTTTGATTGTATAGGGGATTCTTCAGCCACTATGTTTTCAACTCTTGATCTAAATTCTGCTTATTTCCAGATGGAGCTTGACCCTGAAACTAAGCACAAATCTGCCTTTATAAACCCATGAAGGAGTTTTTGAGTTCAACCGTCTACCTTTCGGATTAAAAAATGCACCAATGTCATTTCAAATGCTAATGTCACAGGTGTTGCGGGGTCTACATTGGAAGTTCGTCCTGTGCTATATTGACGACATTCTGGTCTTTAGTAAAGATTTCAATCAGCATCTCAAGCATTTAGAAGAAGACTTCTCTAAACTGAGGGAAGCTAACCTCATTCTAAAGCATAAGAAATGTCAATTTGGATTAGAAAAGGTCATGTTCTTGGGACACATTTTGTCTAAAGATGGTGTTTTTGTAGATCTCCCCTGCAAAAACTGAAAAAGTTCCAGCTACCTCCCTTCTGTCAGAGCGGATTTCCTCTTGTGTCGGTCTTAATTTGAACCAACTAGGAAACAAGACTTTCTAGTGGGATTATAGAATCATCATCTTTCTCAACATAAACCATGTGCAGACAAGAAGTGATTGTGCTCAGAGTAGTGTAGGCAAACTTGTACTTAAAGAAAACCAGCGATTAGTGGTTACCAGATATGAACCCCAACAGTTTTACGTAGATATTAAATGGATTGAAAAGTTGCACAGTTAACATGCAATTAACTCTCAACTCTTTGCAAGCTCAGTAATTATCGTCTGCTTTGTTGCCATCTAAAATATAAATGCACCTTGCAAGAGTTATAACTCTGGGCCACATTATGGACAAAAAATATGTACCCCAAATTGACAAAAAAATTAACTCCAAATTTGCAAGAAATATTTGCTTCTCAGATTCATCCACATGTTTTGTGCGACTTGATCTGAATCCGGACTGTTTGTGAACATCTTACACAGATTTGTAACCACGTATCTGAATTATTATTTTTTTCATTTTTACGGTAGAGATTCACATTATTTTTCAATAATATGTCGGTAAATTTCGTAAATTTCATTGAAGAATTCTTACAATAACATGACAATATTACAATTTTAACTTCTTATTCAATATAGTTTTCATTATGCTGTTCTAAGAATGCAAATGATAGACATTTAAAGTTTGAACTGGTAAGTCAACTGTTGCTTTGAAAAGAATGCAATGTTGTAGAACGTGATGTTATTTCACTGTACCTTACAAGGACATACCAGTTACATATGGGCTGTGTCACGCAAAATAAGGGCACTCAGACATTTAAAAAAATGAATACCTAGATCCCTTTCTTTGCTATTATCACAACATCTAGTCATTGAAATTACCAATTGTTATTCATTTACAGGTAAAAAGTGATGTCTTCTACAATTTCAAACAGTGCAGACGCTTATCAGATGCCACGTCAGAGACGTGGCATCTGATCTGGGTCTACACTGTTTGAAATTGGCCAAAATAATTACCATTTTGTTCTACACCGTTCGGACTAGTTTGCACTGTAGCTAGATACATTATATTCAACAAGGCAACTGGTATAGGTCTACTCTGTTTGAACTGTCTTATGGTTGGAAATCCCACAGCAGCGCTCATATACTATAAATCAATGAAATATGGTAATGGGTTTACACATAGTCAATAGTGTAATGTAGGATAGCTGATGTGCAATGTTATGAAGATCTACACAATATGTAACTAGTCGGAATAAGTTACTTCACCTGCCTTCACTGCTCTGGTGTACCAGACATACCGGTACCAGTGTTAAGCAGTTTTCATGCTTTCTCAGTGAATGGTTGATTAACACAGGGATGACTTTGTTTTTGATTGCTTTGATCCACAGAAAATATGAACACCTCTATGACATACAATATGTTGACATAGTTAACAGTTTAGACCCAGTGTAGTCATCATGTTGGAAGTCAGATCAAGACTTTCACGGACTTCAACTTGATAGGGTAAACGGTATTTTGTTCTCTATCACTTCAATCAGATTTTATCATGACAGAATCCATCTTTACATCAGGATGACTCATCTTTGATCTGTTTGCAATTCCAGGTGTACATTTAATTTAATTTTATATGTAGCAGCTCATATAAGTTCAGTCATATCACTTATTCTTTCTTTAATTTTTCATAGTTGCTAAATTTGTCCATGATATGAGATGACGGCTGCTGAATATGGATTGCCTTTTGCTATGGTCAAGTAAACCTACATTGTGGATCTTGGATGTGGCATAAGAACAACCATGTGGAACTAATATATTCAGTAAGTATTTCAGTGTCACTATATCAGGTAGCCAAGCCTGACCTGCAAATAACATTTACCCAGACCAGTTGTCATGTTTTAAATGCGGTGTCTGATCAGGTCTACACTGTTTGCTATCAATCAGTGATAAGGTAAGATCCTTTTAAGATCATATGGTGCCATGTCGGAATAAGAATTTCTGGATCCCCATCTCAATTACTTTGAGCAAAAAATATGAAGTATATATGGATCCAGGAATTAAATATCTGATGGAGAATCGGAGATATAGAGACTCAAGATTTATGTTAAAGTCATATTGTACCATGGCCTTGGTGTTTTACTATAGAATTTTTATGCCCCCACCACTAAAAGAGGGGGGGCATATAGATTTGCCTTTGTCCGTCTGTCCATCCGTATGTCCGTCCGTTTGTGTCAGATATAACTTAAAAAGTGTTTTACTACAGACTTGAAACTTTATGGATATATTATTCAGGGTGTGAACATGTGCACCTGGGTATTTTCATCCACCCGAAATTAATATTTGCAGAGTTATGGGCCTTTATTTTATGAAAATATGGCATTTTTTTGACAAAGCGGAAGTGGGGGCATCTGTGTCCTATGGACACATTTTCTAGTTTATGGTAAATCAACATCTGATCCGGATCCAAGCTGTTTGACAATGAAGCAATATTTTTACCAAATCTGAAGCAGAATTATGTGACAAGCAGATAAAATGTGTTAATAACAAAGTTGTTGGTCTCTACTTTTACTCTTGACGCAATTACCCAAAACATCATTTTAACCCTATACTCCATGATACGCCTTTTGATGCCTCTGTAGCAGTTGACTCTTAAAAACTCTTTTTGGAAATGGAGCATTTTCTCAACATGAGCAAATGCTCCATTTTCGACAATGTTTTAAAAGCCATTCAAATGAATCTTAAAGTAGCTTATGGAGTAAAGGGTAATTGGAGATCAGACAATTATTTGGACATTACAATGTTTAATCATAGACTACTCTTTTTAGGCTTAAGTATATTTTATATGTCCTTTCTTTTGATAAAATTTTTTTAAAAAGTTAAGCCGGAATTAAATTAAATTGATAGTTTGTCAGGAGATATGACACAATGGTAAAGCGTTTGTTTGATGTCGTATACAGGCAATGCTGACACATTGAAGAGGATCCCGGCAGAGAAGGGGATAGATGTGTACGGTAGACTGAGGGACTTCTTCAACAGACACTACTCTGCCCAGTACATGACACTGGCTGTACAGTCAAAACGTACGCTCATCTTTAGTGCTCTAATGTTATATTTGTAAATTTTCCTATGAGCTCATATGCTAGTTATAGAATTATTGACAAGGAAAGAATGATGAAAGGATGAATATCTAGGCAAAATGAAAATGCCATTTTTTAATTGTTTTGAAAACATTGTAGGGAATGGAGCATTTGCTTATTACAAGCATATGCTCCATTTCCCACAATGATTTCAATAGCCTTCTGCTATGGACGGACCGAATGGTGCTTCTATGGAGTAAAGGGTTAAAAGATAGCCCATATTCTTTTGCTAGAAGAGCATTTGTGGGCCACTGTGGTGTAACTTATCACATTTCTTTGAAAAGGACTTGGCCGTTTGATGATAATAAAACTAGTAAACCTGTAATGATTAGCCTTTGGTTTGCAACAAGGGGCTCTCATTCATTATTCACAGAAATTAACTGCTCATAGAAAACAGTTGTTTTATACAAGCTATAGATTGCTTGCCCTGTATATATCTGTTTCAAGATGTTTTTATAAGGTATTTTTCTGACAGTGTATTTTGGTAACTATCAAGTCTTAAATTCACCATCACATTGTAAGACTTGAAACTCAATAGCGATTTCCAGCTTCTACCAGAATGGTAGAATCTTGGGAGTAATTCTTGACTCCTGAATGGTGTTGGTGATTTTAAGATCTAAATTTTAACCTTTCCAGATTCCCTCGATTTTCTTGAAGAGTGGGTAAGGGACAGTTTTGGCAACATACACAACAAGTGAGTCTCTCTAAAATGTCGACTGTAGTGCTATTGCACATTACAATGATCAACTGAAATTTTATATGACAGGTGTCCAGATTACTTTTTTGACAAAGTTTCTTTATTCCTTCACAAAACCCAATGGTGAGACCACTTGTTAGAATCGTCTTTTCAAGATGATTCTAGTAGGTGGTCACACCATATAATTAAGTTAAAAATTGAGGATTTTAGCATTTTAAAAATGCTGTTATTCTGGAAGTATGCATGTGGTTATGTATTTATCTTTCTTCACTCAAGCTAGAAATTTAAACATTACCTCAATGAAATTTTTATTGCCACATTAATTTCCAAAGTAGATATTTCTGCCTGTTTTCTTTGAAAACATATTCAATGCCAAACTGTCTTGACCCTGATGAGATACGGCCTCATCTAGATTAAAACTACTTGTAGCACTTCTCATCAAATTGCCAGCATCAATTGTGCAGAAGGTTCAACCCATAACTTGTATGATCTTTTTAGACTCATCCCCAACGAAAGCATTTAATGAAAAGAGAGACAATCTGAAAGCAAAAAAAATATAAATTTTGAATACAATATTGGAAATTTAGCATTTTCTCCTTTTGAAATCATCCGAGTATGGGGATAAACATAACATAACAACCATTTTCTTCAAATTGTAAAATGATCCTCATTTATATCATGGTTTATAGCTTGTTTCACTATCTTCTATTTCAGTGGCAAGCCTCAGGAAACATTTGAGACTTTCAAGGTGAGAGACAACAGAGATGTTGCTTTCTTAGTAATAGTATGTACTCTAGATTGCTCTAGATAAGCAAGCATTAATAAAATAAAAAAGTCCGGCCAACATTTACGTTTCTCTACCAAACCTATGTTGCGCCCATTCATAAGAATTGTCTTTTCAAGACGATTCTAATGAATGGTCACAATATAGTATTTGCTGGAAAAATATGGATATTATTATTTTGGATATGGCCCTTATCTTTAGCCCTATGTATAGGCTTACACACACCTTTTCTAAAACATGGGCTTGAGGTTAGGTCAAACCCAGATCAGCCACAAGAGTTCCAACAGTACTTTAACCTTTACTTCATGTGCTAAGTTTAGACTCATCCACAATGAAATCATCTGTTGACAAGAAAAATTATCTGATGAAAGGAAAAATACAAATTATGAATTTATTTGAAAATGTTGTGGAAAATGGGAATTCATTTCCCGCAATGTTTTCAATGGTTATCTGCTACAAGGGCGTCAAACAGCGTATTTATGGAAGAAGGACTTAAGGCATTGGCCAGGCCCCATTTTCATTGAACATCTCAAGCTGAGAATATGTTAAGTCTTATATATTCTTCTTTTATTCATCCTTATTGTATTGTTTATAAGTTTTGAATTTTGAATTTTGTTATATGACAATTTTAAACTTATACCGCCATATATATGTGAAAATTTGTGTAATGGCGATGAACATGTATATATTTATGCTAAAAATAAATAATTGAATTGAATTGAATTATTTTGCCACTGCACAGAAATGTTGACTGCCAAAGAAGCAGTCAAAGTTACAGTTCAGTGGCAATACATTTAAGGGAGATATCCATATTTGAACATTTGTGATTGAGCATGATCTCAGCTTGAGAAATTTAGAGAAAGCAGTGCCAGATGCTTAAAAATTGATTTAATTTAAGGTATTAGATGCCTAATAGCCATATTTCATATCTTGCCACTGGACGGTAATATTTTTATGAAACTTTGCCACATTAAAGACATTCAGAAATAAAAATGTTCCACCAAGAGTTTTTTTAAGTTTCATTAAATTTGGGGGAGATAATCTGTTTTTAAGTTAACATTGAAGCATATGGGAAATATAATTTTTTTGTGATTATGAGAAACTGAATTTGATTTTCGAGAAAAACTCACGGTAGAAAGCTGCGTAAGACTACTTTGTTTAAAATTTCATAAAGAAATCTAAACTTCCCTGTAAGAAAAAGGAGAAAATAACTTTTTTTAGTTTTCAGGGGAGATAACTCATGAAAACAAAATTATCAGGGGGAGGTAATCGAAAGAAATTCTGTCTTTATATAACTAGTCAATTTGCTCCATGGATTTCCATTACTTGACATTTTTAAAGCTAACATTGTAAAGTTATATGTTTGTTTTTGTTGAATTGATGGCTATTAGGCATCTAATACCTTAAATGCGCTCACGTGCTTTAGGCGTGTACACTGTGACGAGAAGAGAATTAATTTCACGATTTTACCGGTTTTGCTCGATTTCAATCCGGTTAAGATGTCCTTATATACTGCATACTTACTTTCCGAAACAACTCTCAAAACTCTCCGAAACCAATTGATGCCCTTTATTGAGCGCACCATTCGGTTTCTGAAAGATTTGAACCAGCTCGTACGCTGTATCCCACGAAAATGGTCATGCCGATTCGTTTCGTTTACGAATTTGTCCGGGTTCGGTTTCGATTCCGATTCCGATTTCAATTTAAAAATTACCGTGCAGTTCAACCCCATCACTGCTTACATGTACCCTGAACCATAGTGTCATGTGCAAATAACTTAGATCCGGATGAGACGCCGAGTTACTCGGCGTCTCATCCGGATCCAAGCCGTTTGACACTCGGTCATTATTTTTGCCAAACATTAAGTTAATCTGTGAAGATTGAAAATGAAGCAGACGAAATATTGCGCATACACAGAATTGCTTCCGCAGTGAAGGGGTTATTTTCGATAAACTAGTTATGCTGCAAAATACTGACTTTGCCCAACACATGCGGATATTTAGAATAATGAGCTCTAGCCAAAGCACCTTTTACTGAGTTATTTTTTTAGGGTATGTCGGGCTGGTAAGGTAACATGGTTTGTGATTTAGGCCGGATACATGCAAAGTTTTAAGTGTTAGATAGCATAATGCTTACAATGTATTGAATACGCGTCAGCCTATCTCAACATACATACAAAGCTGTGTCAACATTGAAGAATCATGGTGCATCTTAAAGCTATATTTGTTGAAACAATATTGTATCAATTTTATGAGTTTTCGGGTATAAGCCTCAAACCTACATACTCTATACATATATGCTATTTTAGACTCATTGACAAGGACATAATCTGATAAAAGAATGAATATCTTGGCAAAGTGATTGTTTTAAAATTGTTTTGAAAACATTGTGGAAAATTTAGCATTTGATCGTTACTAGCAAATGCTCAATTTCCCACATAAGTAGTGGCCTGCTCGAGAGGTGCCGAAACGTTGTTATTTGCCTTTCAGTTGTTCTGTAGTTACCTGGTATACATTTGTTTGGATAGGGACCACGCAGAGTGGACACGGTACAGGCTCCTCCAATAATCTCGTACTGCTTCCCCTAGAAAGTAAACATAAGCATTTATATACTCACGATTCTGTTTAATTATTAACCCCACGTCGTACGGAATCTTATGCAGACTTGTATCCAGGAGCGTTGGGGATACCGTTCATGTGAAGGATTTTTGTATAGCTAGATACTGTGCCCCCTTCTTCTCTAGACCGTATCTGTGGCGTAAGAAGTTTTGAAATCCATGCGACTGGTTGAAGCATCTCTCCACCTGGACCAAATACTTTAGCCCCTTTCTCTTGGAGACATTTCACAACATCGTTGATGCATTGACGTTTGAGCCTATGCTTTGTAAGACTTTGCTGTTTGCGATGGGAGTCTTTTCACTTTCTAAGCTTGTGTGCAGGGGCTTATACGAGGGATGTTCGAAAAGCACAGTCAAACTTCAATAGGTCGAGCTCGTTTGGCTCGAATTTATGCTTGTCGAACAAACTATTCATCGACCAAAACGCGAATGTTTTTGTTGTGTACGCACAAATATTAGTTGCAGGGACTATTTTGACAAGTCTCACTAAATTAAGACTTATCAAAATAGTCCCTGCAACTTCGAGCCAATGAAGCTCGACTGTATTGTGTATGTTGGCCTGCAAACTTGACAACTGATGGAAACGTGCATGTTTACATTTCATACCCTAAAATATTCCCTGTGGTGAGAAATGCATACTTTTAATATATGGCTCCATTGATGGTAAGCGTCAATGTAAGCTGGTTTTGGTATACTACGGAGGTATGGATGGACAGCAAAACCGAGCGCTTGTCGTGATCCATATCTACGACCAGAAGGGAAGTTTTCAGGGTGACCATTACTGGACCATAAAAAATCCGGAGATTTTGGCAAATATTCACCTTTATGCGTGATACGGGAGAAACTATGATGACATTTGCAAGCAGCATGTATCCCAAATGAGACGCCGTGCAACACGGCGTCTCATTGGGATCCATGCCGCTTGAAATTTTAGAAAAATGGTAATAGTGAATTATTTTAAAAATCCGGAAAAATCCGGAGATCTCCGGAAAAATCTGGAGAAATGGTCGGCCTGGCTTCCGTTGAGCTGCATCTAAAATATTAACGACTAAAGAAAATTCTGTGTGTGACGGAAGTCCGTAATTAATTTGCAAAAAAGTAAAACTATGAAATGCAGTGATCACTAATGAAGGGCTGTTGCGCTCCGAATAAATGAAGCTAAATAAAGTGCGAAAGAAAAAGCATTTGCTGGCAGTACACCCCATCCCCCTAATCCGTTACTAAGAGCCAATCGAATACACCGAAAAAACCCATTTCTGTACTTTATGTTTGTGAGGTCCGATCTTGACTCCCGCAACATATCAGAAGCAGGACCGCACTCTCCACCAATACTTTCGGTAAACCATCGATATCGGCTGTATGACTTTGGGCCCGTATTCATAAAGCTCCTAAGGAAGATCTCAAACTTAAGTGAAATTTTCAAAGGCATATCCCAATTTATCTAATAATATAATTTATTCTGAATTATACTTCAATGAAACTTTTTATGCTTATGAAAAACAGAGTTTTTCATAAGCATGCAGCGTTTCATTGAAGTATTGTGGGTAAAAATAGAGAAATCTACACTTGATGTTCACTTAAGTTTGAGATGTTTCCTATGAGCTTTATGAATACGACCCAGAAGATTTGAATTCATAAAAAAATAACTTCGTATTCAAGAACGATAAATGTATATTTTTTAAATTCAAACAGCAATTGTCATTACATAGTTCAAAATTACACAGTTCAAAAGGCATAAACTTTCTCATCATCTAAGAAACAACAACAAACAAAACCAAAACATGAATTTCTTCTCTTCGGCAAAATTTAGAACAAAAAACTTGTATTCGAGAACGTTGCTCGTGATCTAGAAAAAAAGTAAGTTTCTGCGTCGAATAAAATACCAAAACATCCCTGAAAGTAAATTTACTCTCTGCAGCGAAATTTATCATATCAAAACCTTGTATTCAGGAACGATAACTCTCCGAGTTTTACAGTTATAACCCCTACATTAACATGAAAGAATAAACTTTCTGTGTCAACTAAAATACCAAACAATACAAGAAAGTAAATTAACTCTCTGCGGCGAAATAACGCATTACAAAGTATTGTATCAAGAACGATAACTGTCCATACTTAACAGTTGTTGCCTTTGCAGGAACCAGAAAGAGTAATCTTCTGCGAATGTGTGTCTACCAAAACATAGAAAGTAGATACATTTTCTGTTGCCAAATTTAGCAAAGCTTTGTTTTTTCATCTTCAAAGCTCACAGCTCTGAGTGTTACAGTGCATTTAACAGAAAATTATTCCATGCATAAAACAACATAAAAGCGCTACAGTTCACTTAAGTTAATACACAGGACTCTATGAAAACCCTGCGATGTTTAGAAATTCACATTTAACGCTAGCATTCTGAATTTTAAATTTGTTTTTCTATACAAACCATTTATGCAACTCTGGTAAAATTGTTTCTTGCATAACAAATTAAAATATCTTCCACATAACTTCCGAAACTCCGCTCTCTACAAATAATTGGCCAAAATATGGCAGATTCCCAAAACGGCACTATGTGCATTCCACTTGCTTTATCAAAACTCGTTTTCTGTATTACCCATGGAATAATGCTAATAGACGTCACCAGCAACCCCGGTTTTCTGATCAATCCAAGGTAAATATATCCGTTTCCGCAGAAGATTTGTTCAAATATCTTGAACTAAACTTCTAAATGTCCCCAGTTTTGACAATCATTTATAAAATTTCAAATGAAATACCCCAATTATTTCTTTCAATGATTTTGGAAAGATAATTTTCTCTTTCATTCTCAGCACCTGAAACCCACTCAACCTGCAACTGAATTTGATTTCTAAAACAATCTGAAAATATATCAATTGCTACTGTCTTCGAATCAGATTTCATGGACCATTTATGAACGCACTGCTTGATTATATGTAAACCATTGAAAAACGGTGTTATTCTTATTACCAGCATAGTTAATGTAACTAGCCTCACTGTGTATATCTTTACTGTATGAAACAAACTCAAATACGTTTCTCTCGCTAAGAAAATCTATATTTTCTCTCCAGACAATAATTTGC
>JAULCE010185083.1:0-11570 GCA_032359355.1 Macoma nasuta | reverse complement strand
GCCGCCTTATAAGGCGGCGTCTGATCTGGGACTGCACTATTTTCAATGGCGCATTTAGGCGACTTCGGCGGTGAAAGAGTTATGTGATCACTGATCTATGAGGAATACGTAGTCTTGAAGAGTGGTGCTTAAAAGAACTTTCTGTAAATGACCACCTGGCATTAATAGTCACTCTGATACCTTATTTAATGGCCGCACTAGATATGTTTGACTGTAGTGTGAACAGAGATACCTTATACTTTGAAATAGGTATAAAATAAATCCTAAACAAGGTCTCATGAAGTTTCATACTAAAACTGTTGCAAGCATGCCGGTCTACAAATTCCATTATTGGTTCTCAGTTGTATTTCATTAGATGGTATTGTTTATTATTGACAATAGGGCACTTCTAGGTTTTTCATTGAACTGTCATCCAATAGAGCCATTATTCAATCAAACACTATGGAATGTTCTTTTATACGCGTATCACTGATGCAAGCCACATTTCATCACAATTGTTATTTGTAAAACACTCGCCATGTCTCCAATAGACAATAACATTCTTAGTTCTTATTATTCCTTCTTATAATAAGAGCTGGAGATGTACAACTTAATAAAAGGTCTAAATACAAAATCATACCTCCTTTAGAACAGATATATCTTCAGATACATCAACTGCTAACAATGATTTCACTAAAAGCCTATTGCTAGTTCATTATAATGTTGAAAGCATTGCTCCCAAATTGGATTACATTTACTTAGATCATAACCACTTCTATATCCTCTCATTCTCGTAGACATGGGTTTGTGATACTTGTCACAAAGATGATCTTTACTTTCCTACTTTTAAAATACCTAAGCGTACAGACCGTAACACTAATACATACTGCTGCTATATAGTATATGTAATACGTAGACACGATCAGGAGGTTGTATTTAGTGCATCCGGATGGATTTATAGCTGAAACACCAACGTATACTTATAGCTGTATTTTACAGGCCGCCGGATTCCACTTCGTAATACTACGACCTTACACGACATGGTGACTCTCTGCATCAGCAAAACAATTCTTATACTATCTGGAGTTGTTGGCGATCAATTTTAAAGCCAAAACCAGCGAAACCGTTGTCCAGTTTTTGGAGATTGATTTTAATTATCAAAAATAAAAACTCGAATCTTATACCAGAAAAATAAAGAAGACCAAAACTGGTGGTTTTGACAAGTGTATATAAAAAAAATCCACGCTCAAAACACCAACCCCTCAAAAATGGCAAGGTAGTTAAAACAACCACAGCAGATATTACAGGGCATTTAACACACCCATAGCACAATGTATAGGGTAGTCGAAACATCCACAGCAGAATTTAAAGGGTATTCACCCACCCTGGTTTGTCAAAAAAAATCCCAACAACTACAAAATAATATAACAATCACACCGGATCATAAGCCATTAACCTATGCTTTGTTACCAAACTGCTAAAACGATTGTTATCATAATACCCATACTCAATTTGTCAAACTTTTAATTTATTGAATGTTTTGGGTCAATTTAGCACTTAAACTATTCTTTTTAGGTGACAGAAAATAAGTTGAAAAAGGGATCACCGTGAGTATTCTAATACGATTAGTTGAACGATTTGCTGATAAAGTGTGTAGACTAAATTTGTTGAAAGTACTCAGGAAATTTAACCCTTCGCCTGCTGCGAAAATGTCGTCTGCTTAAATTATCGTCTGCTTCAATTTTTAAACATCGTCCGAATTTTTTTAAATTTACTGAACTTTTTTGTCTGAATATCAAACAGCTTGGATTCAGATCAGACGCCGAGTAACTCGGCGTCTGATCTGGATCCAAGCCGTTTGAATTATCATAGTAGCCACGAACAGCAGGCTAAGGGTTAACAATCGGATTTAAAAATTAAAAAAAAAACATTCAACAGGATCGGAATAATTTAAGATATTTTGAAGTGTGAAGCTGGTATTAAGGTTTTATTTCAACATTGGAAGATAAAAATGAGAAAGACCGAAATAAAAAAGGACGAAAGACACTTTCAGTTAAGCTTGAGAGAGTTAGAAATTCCAGAATCAGCAAATCAGTTTAAATCTAGACCAAGTTCTATTTTAATGTAACAAAGATATTAGACTTGTTCCTCGTTTTCAAGAAAAGGAAATTGATAAATATTGTATTCTTTAAAAGAAAAAAAACTGCAATTTCGAAACGGCCTAGAGAACATTGGACGTTTCTCTAACAAAGTGAGTGTATTAATAGGAAAAGCTCGGGAAATTTACACTCAGTTCACTGTTGAACACGTCTCTAGCTACGACACTGTATAATATTTTATTCTTAAAGGTTATGAATTTGTTCCAGATGCTTAATGAAAGAAATTTAGAACTTATAGAAAATGTAGATTTTATAGACAGTGTACATATAAAAGAATTAATAAAAATCATGAAAGACTGAGACAACTTCTGCATGTTGAAGAGTTCAAAAGTTATATTCATTCTGACGTAAAGTCAGTTTAAGATGAAAAACAGGTAGAAACATTAAACGAATCAGCTCGATGTTTATTCGTTTACACATAAAGTTTCATTTGTGAATCAAACATAAACAACTTTCTTAATTTCTAATTCGTAAGATACGTCCAGTATTTATTCTAGTCTGTACAGTCTGTTTAGTTCACCCAAATAAAGGTCATTCAATGACACCTAATGTCTGAACATGCATGCTATTATTGTAAAAACCTGATCACTTTATTTTAGAGTGCCCAACCTTATAATAGGAAGCAACAACAACGTGATGAGGCTAAACCTACAAGTCTCAACACTCTAAGGTCAAAACCTCATTCCTGTATTCAAAACCAAACAATTGTCAAGGTTACATAACCCTAACCTGATTACATTATGGCGATTTAAGAACCATTCCTTTCAGATGGTTTTGTATCTACACAGGTGATTCTTATACACTTATCCCTATTTCGATATTAAGAAACACAGGAGTTTCTCAATCTCTTATTTTACCCTGCCTTGATTCTGAAAAGACTTCTTTTGGAACTAGTGTTCTTATTCAGGAAGTAGAGTTTGAAACTTTAAATGTTCCTCTTCATAACATTAATATTGCCTCAGATATGCTTACTGGACTGTGGCTTTTGGTATTTGACCTTTCTAACCTTTCACTGGTGTCCATGTATTGCTAGGAAAGAACTTAGCTTGAGAAAAGGTTCTGGTTTATCCACTCGTAAATGACACACTTACTATAGATCAAACACCAAACTCCTCCATTGAGCAGGAAATTCTGTTTTAAAACAAATTTACCTGTATCCTTCTTGGGTTGGTCTACCAAAGTCAGTTCAATCTAACCAACGACCAAACTTCATGTCTGACAATTTCCAGCAGGTAATGCTTGACATAGGGATTAAACAGTATAGGTCATACCGTTTTGAAAACGAAAAGGACTGCGATAAGGGCATTCGTTTACTGTAATTTTCAGAAAGATAATCTGGGCAAGAATATATTGGTTTCATTCCATTTGAACTAGTATTTGGACAAACTGTTCGTGGACAACTGAACTTATTAGAATATAAAATTCTTTCTGATGATGAAATTCCACTGGATTTGCTTTAACGTTTCAGACTTTCGAAATGAACTATGAAAGACATGTGAGCTGGCGTGTTCAAATCTTAAAAGTAGATAAGAAGGTCTTGCAGGACACATCACATACAAAACAACCAGCCAACCGAACATCACAGAAACAAGCACATTCACACATATGCGCGCACACACACATGCACGCAAGCCAAAACATACGCTACATACAGAAGACAAACTTGGACAAAAACAGACTACAAACACGCTACTGGGAGTTTAAACCGGTTTAGGGGCGCCCAACCTCACTCTTGTCACACAAAGCAACATAAAATCACGATATGACGAGAATGCAATAGAAATAAGTTTAAAGCCTGGTGACACGTTCATTGCTCTAGTGCTTGTTTCAGGAAAACCTTTACAAGCTAGATACTTTGATCCATATACAAAATAAACAATGACAAAATTATGTTATAAACACTCATGGGAGGCCTTAGCAAAAACAAATGTGTCATATAAATAAAATGATATATTGATAGACATAGCTCTATTTCGAAACATGTATCAGTTGCAAGCTCTGTCCCATAAGAACATTGTATTTAAGAACTGGGTTATGAATTTTGTGAAAATGTTGAAAGTTCTAATCCAAAATCAGCCAAACTTCAAAACGCAGACATTTTTAAAAATTAAGACTAGAAGCCTACACATCTGGATCCAAAACAAAAGTCTGAAATAAAATCTAATTTTTAGGAGTATGAGCACTTATTCCCTGAAATCCCCACAATAACACAATAATCCATCAAGATGTCATTATTGAAGACTCCACACCAATCAAACAACATACTTACAGAATAAATCCAGAGAAGCTGCAATATCTCCGAAATGAAGTAAAAAATATTTTAAACAATGATTTGAATGAATATAGCCGAAGTCATCATAACTCACCTTGTATATTGGTGCCAAAACAAGAAGGAACATACAGAATGCGTACCGAATATCGCAAGAAAATTTTTGTCACCAAATCAGATTCCTTTCAAAATTCAAGAACAGACGACTGCATCGACCGAGTTGGAAAAGCAAAATATGTTACAAAATAAGATATTATGTAATGATTCCAGCACATTCCACTGACTGTAAGAGCTAAGGAAATGTGTGCCTTTGTTACACCCGATGGCCTATATCAGTACAAGTTGATGACATTTGGAATGAACAACTTACCAGCTACATTTCAACGAATAAAAAACATGATACTCGCAGGTCTACATGGTTGTAATGCCTACATAGACGATGCTATTTACCACACGGTCGAGTGAGATGTTCATCTACTGACAATCCGATAATTCTTTGATTGGATGACAATAAATCTTGCGAAAAGTGGGTTTTGTCATACTTCTTGGAATTGGCTTGGTCATGTTGTGGCAAAGGGTCAAACCTTCAGATGATCAGGTCATAGCTGTCTTTAAATTCCATTGGCTTACTAATAAAAGACAACTGATGCGTTTCCTTTGTATGGCTGGTTATTATAAAAAAAAATGTCATATATTATCTAAAATCACAGAACATTTAACAAATGTGCTTAAGAAAGGAACAAAATTTGTTAAGAACAACAAATGGCAAAATTCATGTTCTCTTAGCACCAGACTTTGACTAACAGTTCTAATTGGCAGTTGATGCCAGTGACATTTGTGTAGGTGCTGAACTAGTGCAAGAGGACAACAATATTATTGAGTTGACCATACAGTTTTTTAATTTTCTAGCTAGAAAGTTTAATAAACATCAGAAAAACTATTCGACAATAGAAAAAGAGTCTCTTGCTCTTATTCTTGCAAATCAGCACTTTGAAGTGTATTTAACTTCTACAGTGACACACATTTCTGTCTTTAGTGGCCACACTCCCTACAGTTTCCTACGCAAACTCATAAATAAAAATAAAAGATAACTATGGTGGAGTTTATTGTTGAAAGAGTATGGTATTGACATACAACACATTAAATAAAAAAGTGAATTCCGATGTTTTTTCTTGTGTTTGAATGTTCATAAATAATGTTATTTGTTTGTTTGAAAATATGCAATTGTTGATGATTTGTATTTCGTTTATTTAGTGCTTTATACATATTTAGATGTTTGAATCTTGTACATATTGATATGCGACTGTAATTTTAATATTTCCCCAACATATACTCTATTATGTTTAACTATTACAGTTATTTTTCTTCAATACATATAACATGTAAAAATGAGAACATACAAAATAAAACTATAAGATTAGCGTTTTCAAATGTGATTTGTGAAAATGGATTTTGAGGTAAGGGATGGGGAAAGAATAAGGATTAGAAGTCATCCACTAGTAGGATTGCTAGTACAAATACAATTAGAGCTGCTAGTAGAGCTATTAGATTGGTTGGTCTAATTTGTTCAGAACTCGTTTCTAAATTATCTTTAGACGTTATCGGATTATTTGATTAATTTATATAATTGAAATTAAAATACATGGATATCCTGGGCATCTCAATGCATTTGACCAGTATATATACAACAACATAGCACGGAGATTTCCTGCGAAATATAGTTGGAGCCGCTATGCGGTCAATCAATGCATCTCAGCTTTGCTAACATTAGTAATGACTAAAACAATGTATTGCATAAATATTGGAGATCATTCTAGAAATTTATATTTAGCATCTTACTTGTCAATAGTTTGTCACACGATCGTATGTTGTAACCAAGCAAATACAAGGTGTTTCAATATCTTTCTAGACAGATAATAGAGTATTTATAAGGTACTGCAGTTTTGAAAGGTAATCGTTGGTTAGTCATCAGTCATTATTATGGAGTTGCTTTGTAAAGAGTCTGGGATTTCTTTGGATATTTGTTAGTGACACAATCTTTGTGGATTTACGGAAGTGTGGAGATTTAATTTAAAAGTGTCTAGGAACATTAAACAATTGGATTTAGAAATTAAAAAAACCCACATGCAACACGGAAGCGGAATAATTTAAGATATTTTGAAATGTGACACATGTTTTTAGATAAATTTTATGTTTTTTGCTGACGTTGTCCTTCTCGTATTAAGGTTCTATCAAATTATAGACCCTTATTATTCTCAGAAACACTGACAAAACAATGGAAATCAATCTGGTTTTAAAACTGGGGACACTAAGGTATAGCAATTGAAGATGTATACCTGTGTTTTTGTTAAGCATTAGACGAAGGTAAAGAAGTTCGGTGGTTTTATTTAACTTAAGACAAAGTGTGACAGAGTTCGGCGTGGGGGTTTAGTTACACAATTAATTAGAAATATTAGTAAAGGTGATTAATACCCCAAACAGCAGCATTTAGTAAATAAGGGCAAGATTTAACAATAAAAATAACAAATAAGGAAAGGACAATAACTCGGTATTTAACCAAATTAGAGTTATGATTTTTGTACACTGGACTTCCTCACATATAGCTCTACCATTGGATGAAGTTATATGAAACTCCATCCAGTAGTTTTCAAGTTATGTTCCAGACAAGAAAAACATACAATGGCCAATAACTCTGTAAATAAGCAAGTTAGATTTATGGTTCTTGTATACTGCACTTTTTCTTATTTAGCTCTACCATTGTATGTAGTAATATGAAATTCCATTCAGTAGTTTTCAAGTTATGCTCTGGAGTAGTAACAATAACAAAGGGCAATAACTCTGTAATTAAGCATATCAGAGTTATGGTTCTTATACACTGCACTTCCTCTCATTGAGCTCTACCATTGTATGTAGTAATATGAAATTCCATCCAGATGTTTTCAAGTTATGCTCCGGACATGATAAAGTAACAAAGGGCAATAACTCGGTAATTTACTAAATAAGAGTTATGGTTCTTGTATACTGCGCTTCCTCTCATTGAGCTCTACTATTGTATAGTTAGCAATATGTAATTCCATCCAGTAGTTTTCAGTTTATGCTCCGGACATGAAAAAGTAACAAAGGACAATTACTCAGTAATTAAGCAAATTAGAGTTATGGTTATTGTTCACTGCACTTTTTCTTATTAAGTTCTATCATTGTATGAAGTTATATGAAATTCCATCAAGTAGTTTTGAAGTTATGGTCCGGACATGGAAATATGCAACAGATAGTCCGGCCGACCGAGGGACCAACCACAGGGCGATTCCTATATACCCACCTCCAATAGTTTTTTGGGGTATAAAAATGACAGGGCTCTCTGACACTCTTGTGTCTTGGGTGGCAAATTACCTTTCTGACAGGAAACACAGATTTGTAATTCCAGGTGGTATATAGCATTCGCCTAGTTTTATTCTTAAGAATTTGCCCAATTTATATCCAGCCTATCTTTCTGCAAAGGACCCAAATCGCGTTAGCGAAAACTCCTAATGTAATTTAAGTAATGTAAGTACGGTACGTTTACGGTCTCAATTATATTCCAATTTTTCCTTGCTTTCAGTCATTTCACAATAGCATGGCTTGCCTGAAAAAATACGCATTTCATCTATAGTTTTATCATATAAAAGCTATCTTTACCAAAACAGAAGTAAACGCCTTTGGTTTACTAATGGGTAAGGAAAGGCCAAATCTTACACACGCACCTCGGAACAAACTGTAGATCATTTAATATATGTCTAGAAAATAAAGTGCCGTGTCAGAGCCCAATGTACAGCAATCGCAGAAATTCTTATTAATGTAAACCCTAATATTGCCATTGAAAAATGTTATCTATATTTAAGGCCGTACATTCAATCATCTTAAAAAGTGAACGGTTCAACTGAGAACCTCGCAACAATAAAAACATTACATTACAAACATCATACCCCTAGCTTTCCCTCCTGACTACAGTTATGGAATTTAAATTGTGATTAGCACAAATTTATTTTTCACACGAAATGTCACGCTTTTCTTTTTGCAGTCTAATTTTTTTTCTCGATATAACAAGAGTAACATGACTTGTAATAAACATATCTATGTACAAAGGTAACCTCAATTCCATGAAGAGGATCTCAATAAGCAAATGTGCTATCGATCTAATCAGGTTCCTTTTGTTGTCGTGTTTGTATCTATAAACATTTTGAAGTAACTATTTAAAATATAAAAATATGTATGTGGGAAATTGCTCAAACTCTAGATTTGGGACTGTTCACTTTTATTTGAAGCCTTATGCCTTTTGCAAATAAATTGATATAAGTTTTAAGTATTTACTCTCGTCTGAAGTTCTTAACTCAAGAAACGAAGAAAACTTATAACCGTGTTAAATTTCTAAACATGAGCTGAAATTAGACGTTGTACGACAAGGGCAGTTTCTACATTATATTTTTACGCTAAGTATAATTGTCGTCTGCTCAAACTCTCGCATGTAGCATGGTGTAAATACTTGTTCGATTTTTTTTAAAATTTGGTGAAACTCTTGTCTGCATGTCAAACAGCATGGATCCGAATCAGACGCCAAATTACTCGGGGTCTGTTCCGGATCACTTTTATTTGCAAAAGTTAACATGTGCGACCTTTAGTTGCGACTGGCGTGACAAGGGTTTATCAAACTAAAATTATCCGCTAGATTGTTAGAATATATTTGATCAATATTTTAATACACAATGTCACAATTATGCCTTTATAACAGTGGAGTGAATTATTCTACGCGAATGCCAATAATGAATTAAGTCTTTAAAATATACATGCTTCTATTCCAGGTACCATCTATAGAAATATGTTGTCTGGATATCGCCGACTGGGATAAAACAAGATCGGTCGTGGAACAAATGGGTACTATTGACCTTCTAGTCAACAACGCGGGGATTGCAAACTGGGTGCATTTCTTGGAGGTTACTAAGGAAATGTTATACAAGTATGTGATATATTTCTATCAATAACTTTCAAAATCATTCGGAGAGCAAGGTATGCAGGTCCTGTAGGTTTGAATTGGAACTCGGATATCGAATCGAGTCAGTCAAGGATTTTCGAAGCGAACATAGCGAGTAATTTCATGACATTTTGAACCAGACGTTGCCATGCCTGTGAGTCGAGATGGCGATACTTGTTCTGAAAGTTGATTTCAGATCTTCAAAATTGTGGATCTGGCCAATTTAATCATAAGATTATTTGCTGATGGCAAATATGATGTTGTACTAAAGTATTTAACTATTTACTCATCAATTTCGAGACTCGTTCACAATGAAAGTATATGATATGTAGACTAATAATGTGAGAGATAGGACAAAATAGTTTTGATTGGTTTTGTAAACAGTGTGTAAAATTGCGCATTTGTTCATGATTAACAAATATTCCATTTCCCACAGTGTTTTAGAGAGTCGTCTGCTACAGAGGCATACACATCTTATATCTCGAAGTACGGGTTAATGCATTTTCGTCTTCAGACCAACTCGGCGTCTGATCCGGATCAAAGCTATTTGATAATCCGGAAATATTTAGAAATGAAACTTTCTAAGGGCTAAAAGACAGAAATGTCAGCTACGAATGATTGTTAGGATTTCCAAAATTGTTTACACCAGTATATATGTCTATATTGATGACGTGTATTGCATTTGACCCGTTCTAAATCGTTAGTACATGTATTAAAAACTCACTATTTATTGTTTATTTTGTTTTCCGTCATCTTGTCTGAAACAGTTAATCAAATGTTTTGAAGTAAAGTGTTGCAGATATATGGATATAAAAATGTGCGTTTTAGCAGTAAACATATTCAAATGAAACTAATTGGTATGTATGTAAAATGATGATAAAACAAAGTGTTGATTATAGCTGTGTTTCTAATCGTGACGTAAACATATTTCTATGAAAATAGGAAAATTGGTACCTGTTGTGAAACCGTTTATCTTTTAAGTACATGCATAAAATATGTGTTCTTATGAACAGTAATTATAATAAATATACAAACTTGAACTACAGAATTAACTGAACTGGCATATCCCGTTTTAAAAATGGGATGTGCAAACAATGATAATATATATCCGATGTTATGACGGATTGCCTTTGTTTCTTGATCTCCTTGTTAAACTGGTAGCACATACTTTTTATTTCAGTGTGCATGACATAAACTTCAAAGCGGCTTTCAATATATCACAGGTTAGATATTGATATAGCATAACAAATCTCATTCCGGCGTCCTATTAATTTACCTATCCTCATGACATTTTAAAAACATTATTTCTGTTATGCTACAAATGAAGTTTGACAGATATCATTCTTGCTAGTGTTACTAGGACTGAACATCCAACTTTATGTCCCACTATGAATACAATAATGATTTCACGTCTGGAAATACCGAACTGCATTAAGGGACATCTGACCTTATTCGCCAGTTACCAAGTATTTTCCGATTTGGATCGTTATTGTTAGATCGGACAGAAATACAAATCCATAACGGTTGTTTTGATTCACCCCTGAATATTTGTTTGCTGTAAATGCCTATCTGAAACTGATTAGTAGTTACCTTTGCTTTCCAGCAACTTCGATAACCAGTAGTATGTAATGATAACGTGACGCGAGACAGCAGGACAGAAAAACACACGTACAAGATACATTTCGAACAGACTTTAAAAAGCATTTCATGAGATAAACTGATACTGTGTTTTGTTTATTGTTTGATTTTAAAGCTAAAAGTAAAAATACTATTCTTACATCTGCCTTCCAACTAATACATCGATTGATGAAATCCCTTTGAAGATAAAGACAAGAGCTTATTTCGTCTACCTATTGACCTTATATTAAGGCAAGATTCATGAAATCAAAGGCCTCAAAGCCATATTTCTGTTTATCCTTTTTCCATTTTATTTACAATTATCGACGGAAAACGCGCTTTGTTGTTTTATTAGACTTGTAATATTGCTAAATATTTGCACGTCGTCCATATAACATAAGCAACATGAAACCTGTCGTTTGACCATCAGCAATATATTTTACTTTAACTCTTTCACCGCCGAGGTCGCCTAAATGCGCCATTGAAAATAGTGCAGTCCCAGATCTGACGCCGCCGTATAAGGCGGCGTCTGATCTGGGAC
>JAULCE010184861.1:0-11571 GCA_032359355.1 Macoma nasuta | reverse complement strand
AAAAAAAACACCAAAAAAAACCACACACACATTTGGGTTACAGACAGCGGAAAAACGACTAGACGCCGCCTTGAAAATGCGGTGGCAGAAACCAGGAATGATTTTATCGAAACTTTAAAGGCGGCGTCTGATCTGGGACTTCACGTTTTTGCAACAAATATCATTTTCATGCAGAATAGAAAACGTTTATTTCAATAGTTTTGTTATTCATTTCGTTAAAATATTCTTTCCAAAACCAATTACAGCCGACAATTTTAAATTTGGCGCCGAAAGGGTTAAACAGACTTATCCCTGTGGTTAAGTTTAACACAATATACGAAGTACAGGTTAGGTGTAAAAGACATATTGTTCAAAAGTATTGCGATGGAAACGTTATAGGTTGGAAATTTGTCATTTACGTTTTATCATTAACTACGGGCTTCCTGTCTGTATATACTAAAAGAAGCAAAAGTCAGTTTCGTGTTGTTAATTGATAATCGTTATATACAATCACACTAAAATAAACTTGAAAAGCATTACACTAAACAGAACATGTCTTCTTTTACATTTGCTAGACTGGCCATATAAAAAAGTTTTGTTTTGATGCATAAGGACACATTCAGTCCATCAATGAATAGCTGCCAGAGTGTCGCGTTAAAAAGCATTTCAATGCAATATAGGACTTCAATAATAACATCATTGTAAAGGCTGAACTGCCCATCTGTGCTTTTTTGTTTTGCACGTTAATGTAATATTATAAAATGAAGTGGACAAGAAATGTGTGGGCTTAACTAAGTTTCTAGTGGTCGCTACAGATATTTGTCTGAAATTACTGCCTTGTCGTAACACGTTTTGTAACCCGTTCACTACCCTACCCCGAAAAAAATAGTTACATATGCAAACAGCTTGGATCTGAATGAGACGCCGAGAAACTTTGCGTCTCATTCGGATCAAAGCTGTTTGACACTCGACAAAAGGTTTTACCAAAGATTGAGGGAGTGTGTTATGGCTAAAACGGAAGTAGACAAAATATTTGCGCATGTGCAAAACCTTCCTGGCAGTAAAGGGGTTAAGAAATGACTACGTTTGTATAGATATCTATCGATAACGAATTCACACCGAGAAATGGTATGACAAACACACATCAACTCTTAAATAGAGTACACTGTTAGACCTTTTAGGTTAACATGTATGTAATTAAAGGTATATCCGTGCATAGTGTAAGCTGATATCCGATGCTTGCCATCAGTTTAATGGCTCCAAATGATCATTGGACATATTTTAGAGTGTTAGAATACTATATTAATTTGTTCGGCAATGTTAATGTAAATGTACATTTGCGTCACTTGCTTTCGAAACGTCTAGCTTATCTGGAGAAATAATGCCCTCCAACCGTAACCGGTTAACATTTGCATTTAAAGAACATACTCAAGCTCAGAACCTTAAAAGTCACAGCTGAGATAACTAAGAAGTGATATATCGTTTAATAAATTGCTTTGGACAGTGCATATCTCAACCGAATGAATAAGCAGTTTGGCATAGGCATATGTAAGGTTGATATGTTCAAGGCGTTGCGAAAGGTAAATGCTGTGGGTTGAAGAGAAGGTAAGATTCTGTGATATTCCTCAATGTCTGAATTCATACGGCCTGCATACGTTAATGAGTGTCATAATGTAAAACACATCTCCTTAACTTAAATAGTTGCTGCAAAACGATATACGCACTTAATTTACTTTGTTAGTGTACCACAAGACACTATAAATGTTTTGAAGAAAACATAATTGTTATTGCATATCGCATTGCGTGTTTGAATATATTGCTTATCACCAAATTGAAAGTATTTTAAGAGCTTATCCGAATTCATTGTAGCAAATAAACATGGAATAACAGGAATAATGGCGTATTAAAATAGTACGCGGCATTTCTAAATCAATGGTATTGTTAACAAGAGAGTGTCAGCAATGCAGCAAAAATGCAGCATTGCCAAACCAGAATACCATGGTGTAACGATTCACTCTTTGCTATTTTAGACTCAGTCGCAAGGAAAAATATATTGAATAGGAATACATTTAGGATAAAGATAAACATCATATTTGAACGGTTTGAAAACACTATCGAAAATTGAGCATTTGCTCCATTTCTTACCATGATGTTAATGTCCAAAACCTGTGATAGAGGCTTTAAGTGTGCAACTTTGGAGCAAAGGAGTAAGAAAGGTCACCTTGATTCAAAATAAGTTTATTTCAGAAATGTATGATTACAATCATATTATATGCGTTATCTGTATACAGTCAAATATGTCTCAAGCAACAAATCAAAATATGAGGTATTACTTTCAGACCGGCGGTCGTTAAATTCAAAACGAATTAAATGCCAAAGGCTCATTTGTTTGTTGGCCGCTCAGCACAGGTTTGACTGTTATACAATGTATGAACAAACACGGGTAGACAATCATTTACTCTGTATGTAATAAATGCTTGTTATTTCTATCTGAAAAGAATGTCATAGCTGTCATATTATATTGCAACAAACGATTTATCAAAACATTCGAATTGTTTCAGTTTCTTTATGCCTCGTATATTAATGAATTCAACATAGATGAGCAAATGCATCCTATTAATGTTTCGTAATTTGTCGAACATTTTCTGCGTTATAGAACATTCCACCGACAGGAATTGATGTCATATGTTCCGAACATAGACAGTATGCACAAAGTAGGTTAAGCGATTGGCCAAATATGAAAGTTGTCGTCATAACCCTGAAGTGGCGACGGATATTAGAAAACGTAACTTGTATGAGAGAGATTGTACGGCATCAAACACCACACAACAAGTGTGTGACATCAGAGAATTCATAACGACTTAGTCGAACAAAATTATTGCAATATTGTTTCATCCATCCATGCTAAAAACAACAGTACCTAACCATCCATCACAATTTAAATACCTTATTGTTTCTGTCAAATTATTAATCACTGATCTGACGAACAATACAAACCCTGTATAGACTCTGACAAGAGAGTTCCAATATAAAGAGTTTGATCACAGTCTTCATCGTTTGAAAATGATGTTTCCGTTTTCAAATTACAAAATGTAAATCATGTTAAAGATATACAACATTTCAAAATGTCCTTATTTAATTTGTTTTGAGAAACGCATAGAAGTCTAGCTATATAATGTTGCCACAGTATAAAAACCTAGCTGTTGTGTTATATCCACTTGATAATATATTTGCTACGCATCTGTTATATTGTGTAATAGTCTATGGTAGTTCCTTTGAAAAGACTTCCTTGCGTGCTGGAATCACGTTTAATGGCATCAGAAGAGGATTGATACAATAACTATTCGAACATTTATTCCCATTATAATTTCGTAATTTACATAAATATGCAACCCTAGTATTCAATTATTAGTTAATGCATTTCTTGTTGCTGTTTAAGTTGCCTTTGTGCACTCGTCTTGTTAAAGCAATAACCTGACAAATTCCATACCTATTATATTATTTGATTTTAGGACTGATTGCTTACAATTTAGACGTTACTTCTGCAAAACCAAGAATAATTATCCGATACAGCTATCAAGAGCATATCTGAGTTTCAAAGGGCTTTACTAATAAATGGAAGTTTAAAAGGTCGATGAAAACGCACTAGAATGATAATCATATTTTTTTTATTATTATTCTTGTTTTAATTTCCGCTACAAGGTAGCTCATTTATTGTCCCCGTCATAGATGTGAGAGGGTACGGGATCCATCCCCCACCAAACCTTACAAAAACATATAAGTGACAAAAATTAACATAATGGGGTTTTGTGTGTGGTTTTCAACATCACATCAATAAATTTCAACGAAAAAACTTTACTCGATAAATCTCATTCAATCCAAAGAAATTTTGTTAGTTCTTTTTTAATCAAACTGTTACAAAGGTAGTTACATGTACTATAGTTGAAATTGTATTTATTTCTATCGGTCATAATCTTCATGATAATCAAGTTTAATTGTTTGTTTTTATGATTAGTAAGTATTCCAACCAATACTTTATAAGTACATTTTATGAAGTGCTAATTCTTATCAAACGTAGAACCCTATAAATCGGATTGATCTACTGTTTTAGCAAAGTCAAGAAAAGCCTACATACTTTGCTTACCCGTTGATAAACATTAGTTTGGAGCTGATTGCTAGATAATTGATAACAACGCACATATGATATATATTGAGATGCAATGTTGTTTTTAAAATGCATAATGTTTGGCAGACTGACACTGACATTGTTTACCTCAAGAATTACAAAACAATGAGGTTCTTAGCCCATACGGAATATAAAAAATGTACCATACATATATAATATCCTACTAATTGACAGTTATACTAATTTAAAACAGCGTTCAGGACATTATCTTGTCACGGCTTCTTTAGTCGATGGAGCGTGCAAGATGTTCTTTTCTTCTAAAACCACATTAAAGAGAAAAACAAGTTCTCCTAAAGCCAGGTAAATGCTTTTTGTTAAAATAGTTGTTGAATGCTTTATGACGAACATCGATGATTATTTCTAAAACCAGATGATATTCTGCCACATTATTATAAGCTTGGTTTTAAAAGAAAATCAACAATACGGATTCTGTATTGCCCGGAAACTAATGGAGGACACTTCACCGAACATGTATATCAGCACACACGAACGATAACACATTTACAACAATCACATCAATCGCAACTGCATCTTCAAAACACATTCGCAGTGTGTGAGTGTACTGCCGTTCTAGTTCGCATCATTTCATATATTTTACATTGATGTAACCAGTGTAACATTATACCTTAAATCATGGAAATACATTACGTCGATGCTCAACACTGTAATTATGCTACGCATCATGAATGCTAAATCTAAAAAAGTATACAGAAGAACTAGACCACACTCTCGAAAGGTGAATAATAAGCAGTTGTTACATGTGCTTAACACTTATATTAACTGAAAATCATATACCATGTTTAATCAATTTATATTTCCAGTTGATGAATAGACATTTGAACATTATCCTTGATTTTGTTCAACCATAAGCAAACACACATATATAGTATATGGAAATGCTTAGTCGTCGTTTTAACCAAACGCTATATATCACATACTGATAAATGTTCAAGATAGAAGAGCTTGTATTACTTTCTTAACCAGGAGAAGAAAGTGACCATTTCCTCCACAGAAGTGATTTGATAGCCTTTGTAACTGATTGCTTTGGAAATCATTTTAGGAAAATGAAGCATTTGCTCGAAACGAGCAAATGCTCTATTTTCTTAAATGAATCCAAAACACATAAAAAATGGCATTTCTTTTGGCCTAGATTTTCATTTTTCATCAGCGCTTCCCTTGTGGTTAAGTCTAAATATAACTTGAGGAAGAAAATGTGCGTAAAATAAGAATACTTGATTATGAGTATCTGGCAATACTATTCAGTTAATATAACACTCATTTTATATTTAAACTTAATAACGATGCCTATTTCTATACTTGTCTGTTACTGTAAATCACAATAACTATTTGAATCATCTTGTGTACTTTGATAATCAATGTGTAATATGCAGCATTCTTAAATAGACACAAGCAATTCCGAACCATTAGAAACATGATTTAAATTAAGAAAGGGTTCATGAAATGGACAAGGACATTCTACGTGATTGATTTTGATTTCAGATAAACAAACGCTTTGTTAGCAGCATTAAATACATGTAGCTCACTTATTGGAAAGTTGTAGACAACCTAATTTTTTAACGACTCTTTGTATATGAATATTATATGATTGATCTGTTATTTGTGAAACTTTGGGATACATACATAAGAAGACCATTGTACATGACCTTGACTGGTGCATTTTAAATACATTCAATATTTGCCTCGTATATTTGTAGTTTCATTCCTCCTATTTTATAAGAAACGCTAAACTTCTGGTCCGTTCCAGATATTTATACATTTTGCCTAACCCATTCCCCTACAAGCTATTTTAAGACTAAACAACAAGGAAAGAATATGACAAAAATATGAAACTCTATGCAACAGGAAAATATGATTTTTGAATTGCATTCCAAACATTATAGTAAATGCTCGGTAAGGGCAAATGCTTCCTTTTCTACAATCTCTTCAATGGTAATATGTTACTGAAGCTAAAATGCGTTTCTGTGGAGGAAAGGGTTAACTCGCAGAATGAGAAATTGAAACATGTTTCTTCATGAGTAAAAACATATTCCGGGATTATATTCACGATTGTTAAATTTAAGCTGGTATTCTTCATGTTGTAAGGCTACTACAACAGAAGAAAGTGTCATCAAGTTGAGCGTATTTATCTTTGTTGTGAATGCTCATATAGGAGGAGTAATATTCTCGTTTAAAACCTTTTAGTCACTTTAAGGCGTTTGTGGCGGTAAGGGTGATTTTTTCTAAATAATAGATTTTGTTCAAACTTTGAAGTATGAAAGACCATACAAATGTATATTGAAATATGAAATAAATAATAGGGGTCACCGATATTTTTAAGACTTTATTGGCTCCTCTCTGTGTAACTAAAATCCCACGTTTCTACGATTTACATGTAGTACCATTTAGTACCTTTTAACATCACATTCATAAATAACTTTCTGCACATAGAAACAAGCATTTTAAACATTGCATTTAATTTATTATGTATACAACTATTTAAACCAATATAAGAATGAGTGAAATGCTCGTACACCGGTGTAGCGTAACTCTCGCGAGAGCCGTGATTTGAAACTGCCGCAAACGCCTTTAATTGAAATACAATAACATCTACATTTTTAAAGTATAATCCATGTACGACCACGACGTCATTAAGAGTCGTGTTATCCGCGACTTCGACCATGCCCACTAGTATCGCCAAGGTCCGTTTCGCCATTCGCGACAACCCTTCACTCCACAGAAGCGCATTGTATATTTACCTTGATCCATTATCCACAATATGTGAAGAACTATTAAAACAAGTATTGTCCCTTTGTCTAGAAATTCATCCTTTAGATCAACTTCTTTGCTTATGTTTAAGTTTAAAAATAGCTTGCAGAGTAAAGTGCAATACAAAATTTTATGCGAAATGTTATACAGTAATGTCGTTGCTCGTCGCTTATTGAGTCATAACAGTTGTAGATAACATATAAGTTAAAGTTTTAATTTACTGACGGCAAAACCATTAAAAATAAATAGTTGTACGTATCCCCTATCGACTAGGTATTATCTGGCTGTGTGGTGTTGACAATGACCAATGCCCGGACTATTCCGCCACCGTTGTGAATCTCTTCCATATCTGATTCTGTGTAATGTACAACAAGGCGTTTGCTAACAGCATCGTGCACCATTTGAAATCAATTTGACGACAGTCATAACTCTTGAATGCCAATCATCGGGCGCTCCCGAAATGCCATATTTGAAATTTGATCGAAGACCAACGAACATTTTATTTTATATTTTTTTCCCGGAATAATATTTCTTTCCTCATACAAAAGCCTTATCACGCCTCTATAGTACATGTCTGTAACCTTTGAACATATTGTGGGAAATGGAGCGTTTGCTCATACAGAGCAAATGCCCCATTTTCCAGAATATTTTCAAAAACAATACAAAATTTGCCGTTTGGTTTCTATGAGTTATTCAACTCTTTCAGCACATGCTTTCATTGATGATAATTTTCAACAAGCATATAGGGGAAACGGGTTAATGACAGGTCGATCTTTTCTATTAATGTAATGACAGTTTCGCCATTATGACTTTGTTGTGGAATCATAGGTATTGGCTTTATTGTAGTAACTAAATAAATAACATTATTGTTATGCAAATTAAGCATAGAAACCAGAAATATGCTATGTTATATAATATCTGACAGCATTACCTTATATCTATATAGCATACAAGTGATTTGGGATGAGATGTTTTCATATGCCTTTCTCGAATAAATGTAGTAATGGTAATGTCTCGACGTACCATAATTGCTCTTTGCTGTTATATTTGAAAACCGTATCTATTTCTTTTATTTAATAATAAATCAAGAATGCGTTTTGGATTTCAATCGAATAGCTTATCGATATTGCAGCTACCGATGTAACAAAAAAGTTTACATATTATGATTGCAAAAAAGCTGACACAAAGTAAATAACTTGCGTTAACTAGAGAAGCAATTTAGATTGTATTAATGGAAGCGATAGCTGTTATGAAATGTTTGATTGTATGCTAGTCTTATCAATAAACCATACAATGCGGTTGACTTCTAGAACTGTCTTTATGCAAATTACAACGGACCGATATTTGCCTTGACCAAAACGGCAATTGACCAAAATGGCAAGTAACGGTCTGCCCTACTTTGCATGAAGACAGTTGTATTCAACCAGAGAATGAATAAAGTCTTTGTTTTATAATGAATTAAACACAACAAAATTTTAAAAGACAGATTGGACTTTTGATAATACACGTTTACTGTTTTTATGCAAATTCAGACAAACCGATGTTTGCCTTTACCAAAAACAAAAAAGCCGTCATTTGCATTATGATAATTCAATTCAATCAAAGAATATATAAAGCCTTTGTAATTGAACAAATAAGAAAAACAATGAATAACCGAGGCATATTGAACTCAAAAAACTATTAGTTTATTCATTCGATCTCGGTTTGGTCAAAGCCATGTTTTAATCGAATCTTAAATCTGGACTGTACTATATGTATAACATAGATATTTGCTTTTACTTTGAAGTTGTTTAATTCAAACTTGTTTTTCAGATATTTTTATTCTTAAAAATGCTTAATACTACTTCAATACCTGTAACCAAATGCCAATAAAAAAGATTATCACTGACGGGTTACTGCATACAATATTTGCACTTGCTACCCGCCATTCAACTGTATACAGTATGTTCAATTGCTACCAGTCAATCCACTGCATACCGTCAGTTTTCTGCTACCACCTCGTACGTGCCATTTTTGAAAATACGAGGGTTTAGCAGAAAACCGACTATTTGTGCTAAAATCACTTAACTGTCATTGGTTAAAATGGCAGCTACACGTGTTGTACGAAAACAGACGACTTATTAAAACAAAAGGTAACTGCCAATTAACCAAAATGACAGATACGAGGTTTTGGCAGAACACCGATGATACACGATTTGCAATTACTATCCGTCCATCCACGGTAAAGAGTCATTCTTCAAATGATTTGCAACAAAGTTACGAACTTAAATGTTAAATGAAACCTTCAAACGATAAGAGTTCCCTTATCATACACAAACACATGCACATATTTACCAATAGCTAGAGTGAAGTGCGTGATTAACGACCGGCGGGGCTACATTTTTGATGGTCCTAATTTTTGGTAGCATTCTTATGCTAATGGAATTTGACACGTCCATATTGGTTTATTCTACAGGCGTATGAAGGATTTCCATTGGAACGAGTTTCGGTTTTATTAGATGCTGAACAACTCACTTTGCCTACACGTATTAGAGGCATCATTATATTCTAGTGGTAAAAACACCGGCTAACTGTATTTAACGCAGGTTGTTCTTACTGCTACAATGTCGGCACTGCTGAAAATAAAATAAGTGGACATAGGCGGGGTAAATTGTAAGTCAAACCTGTCTTGAAAGACCATGTTATAAGATTTAATAACGATAATTTATGACAAGCGGTCGATTCATGCAGGCAATTTTGTATGCAGAAAACTGTTTAAACCCTTTGTTTTGAGACAAATTCACAAGGAAATAAGATGATTAAAAGTTGAACATCTAGGCCAAAGAAAACAAATGTCATTTTTCAATTTTGATTTAATAATTGTATGAAATGGGGCAGTTGTTCGTAAGGAGAAATTGCTCCATTTCCTTCAATGTTTTCAAAAGACATCGGTTAAAATTGCGCTTAAATACTCGTATGTGGAGTAAAGGATTAATTTAATTTCTATCTGCATAAAAAACCAACAATGCCTCTCTTTTGAGTGGCTGCTTAACTGTTTATCGATATAATAAGGCAACCCAAACAATCGCAATTCAACTAGCTTTCCAGTAATTCTTAAATCGTTCAAAACGTATGTGAAATAATGAATTAATAGTAAACAATAAAGAAAATGTATTCTATTTTCCCATTTCGTTATTAATTTACCTGCTGCATGATGCTGGGTGACAAAGTTGGACTTTGCGAAAACGATATGGTCGTCTAATCAGATTTCAAATTATTCGTACTGTTTAGCTGAGCAACTTATGGCAGTATATCCTACACTTCACTAAAATTACTGCATATGACAATTTGCCCCGTGTAGTAACAAATAAAGATGCGTAATTAATGATAAATTAGTGTAAACAAGATAGGCTTGTTTTCAAAAAAGCTTGAATATCAATTTAGTTTTTATACAACTGTCAGGAAACGTATATATTGACATTTGATGCTGCCCCCGTAGTTGACTTACCGACGAAACTGTCAGTGTTTATCAGCTATCAACACATTATTTAGCTGAGGCTTAATATAGTTGATATTAGAATTTACTGTTATATTGTGGTCATAATTGTATATAGTTGTTGTACCTAATTACCCGATGCTCTTGTTAACTGTAATTAAACAAATCCGGTTGTCAGTACTTGTGATGTAGAATATAGATATCTCTATATAAAGACGATTTTAATTTAATCTATTCTGTTGAATCAAGTAACTAGTTCTTAAGAATGTATCCCGGTGCTTTACCCTTATCCTGCTAATCGCGACCATAGTTATATCGCTAATCACACAAAACGGCGTCTGATCCGAATCCAATCTGTTTTAAACTGTGGGTAATGTAAAAATTAAGCCGAGTATACTTTCACCAGACGACAGTTTTAGCGACAGAATAATGGTTAATGGTTATGTCACGATGCACGACTACGATGGCATGTTTAGTTAATCCTATTGAATGATAGATAAAATAAACTATAATGTGTGTGTTTACGCTATTACAAAACAAGTATTGAGACACCATAGATAATACAGGTAACCCTGTCTTAAACCGTTTCTTATAATGTATAAAAGCGACTATTTATGACAGGATGTCGCATAATGCATAACGAAAGCAATGCATAACGCTATATTGAGAGCATGCTGGATTACTTTCATTTGTCATAAAGCGACCACTTGTTTTAAAGACTACCGATTCCCCATTTCCGAGTGGCTTCATACCACAAATATAACTTTCTTTTTGCATACTATCGACTAATGTGTCTTAGTTTTCGGACAGCAGGGTATGTACAAATAATATTGATATTGATCAAACTGCTTCATTGAACCAAGGCAGACCAGAGTCTGTATTATTCCTTCTCTGGTAGATAAATTTAAGAATTTAAGCACACATTCATATGTTTTAACTAGCCTGAAATTTTTTTATGACAATTCAAGCAATTCCTCTGGACGGCAAAAATCTAATTACGCTTATCTGATAGAAAGTTGTTAACGTCGGCAATTAGTTTTAATCACGGGGGGACCACACACTTTATTAAAAGTAGATAGAAAGGTCTTCAGGACACACCACATACAACACAAAACAGCCACCCAATCAGCACAGTCACACACGCATACACACATCTACACACACG